>PVJX010000024.1:117618-171578 GCA_004027295.1 Dolichotis patagonum | reverse complement strand
GCCAGGGACTTCCAGGCTTGCGATGAGGCGGGGGCAATGCCCACAGCTGGGTGGGGAGCCCCGCACCCCCACATGCAGAGCACACGGTGCTGTCAGCAGCCAGGGCAGGATTGTCACTCACCACCCAAGTCACAAACCTGCGAGAGCTGTGACAGTAAAGCTTAAAAACCAGCTAACCGTGCAGAGACAGGGGTGGCACTGAGTATAGCAGGGCTTGTGCCTAACTCGGAGCCCCAATAAATCCCCCGGGACTCCGCTGCAGGAAAAAATAGAGCAAGGAGAAAAGGCTTAGGATGCAGGGCTGTGTTTAAACTCCACACCCGCTGTGGGTGGAGAACAATCCCAGCCTAGCACGCTAGAGACAGAGGCTTGTACTGCTGGGCGAGGGGTGACTCCCACTTTCTTTACACTTTGTGGGTATTCTCCTTTTGTGCCCTTATAATTCGTCACTTCCTGCTAGGATGAGTGGTCCAAAAGAAAGTGCAATAATGGGAATAAAGAGGAGTAGGGGAAGGGAGAGAAGAGAGCCAGTGACCGCAAGGAGAGCAGGGGACAAGGGTGCACGCAGCAGGGGAGACTGAACTGAGGACTCGGAGGGAGGGCCTGGAAAGGGGGGGCCCTGAGGACCCCCCCCCCGAGTCCAGGCTGGGCTTGGTTCCCTCCGCTGCCTAGGATGAGGCCGTCCCACCGCGCCCTGTCCCCTCCCCGTGCCACAGATCGGCTCCTACTTCGGGAGCGAGATCACCTCCGTGGACGTGGACGACGACGGGGTGACTGACGTGCTGCTGGTGGGGGCGCCCATGTACTTCAGCGAGGGCCGCGAGCGGGGCCGGGTGTACGTGTACCAGCTGAGACAGGTACTGGGCGCGGTCCGGCCCGGGCGGCCACCAGGGGGCCTGGTCCCCAGCGGGGCCTGGCGGGGGCGCAGGGGGGCACAGGGGGCGCAGCGGGGCGCGGGGAGCCCGGAGCCCCGCCAGGCCGTCCGAGCCCTTCCTTTCCGGCCGCGCGCCCTTGCAGAGCCGGTTCGTTTACAACGGGACGCTGCGGGACTCCCACGGGTACCAGAACACGCGCTTCGGCGCCTGCATCGCCTCGGTCCGGGACCTCAATCAGGACTCCTACAACGACGCGGTGGTGGGCGCCCCGCTAGAGGACGGCCACCAGGGAGCCATCTACGTCTACCGCGGCGCCCCGGGCGGCATCCAGAAGACGCCCTCGCAGGTGCGGCCCCGGGAGCAGGGCGGCCAGGGACCTGGGCTCAGAGCGGCCCGTGCCGGCCGTGCTCGCCACCGCGCCACCGAGTGCAAAGTGTGAGGTGGGCGCGTGGCGCCCCCTCGCGGCCGCCTTTGTCCAAACAAAGCCAGGCACTGACTCCCTCCGCCCTGCCACCCCTCCCCTGCCACCCGGGCATCTCCTCCATGAAATGCACCTCGAGACCTCGAGACCACACCGTCTGGGGTCCTGTCCCCCTCAGGACTGCCATTTTGCAACACAGTTTATGATACACGTACTAAGCTTTGAGATGCTGGTGGGGGACCTCGGTAACATCATAGAGAAACACTTCATGGAGGGTTGGTGTTTAGGTTTTTGGCGGGGGTTTTGGTGTGTTTTTTCAATTTTTTTTTTATTTTAAAGGGAATAAAATTACAGTAAGACGGAGCAAAACAAAGCAGTAAAAACGATATTGGATTTGAAAAACAAGACAGAGGAGACCTTGCATATATTCTCCTCTAAATAGATGCCCAGACAACCGGCTTTAGGCCTGCAAAGTCGGTCGAACAGTTCAGGCATTGTTTTTTCACTTCAGTTGCTGTCATCTCAGCCCGTGTTCCTCCCAATCAGCCAGTCGCTTACCAGGAAGCGGGGGGGGGGGGGGGGGGCGGCACTCTTCGTGTCTCCCAGCCTGTGGGTTGGCCTCTTGGTTGTCCTCCCAGCCCACAACTTTTTTGGGGGAGGTAGGGAGCAACACTGCGATTGAACCCAGAGCCTTCACATGGAGCTATGTCCCTGTTTTATTTTGAGATAGGTTGTGTGTTGCTGTGATGCCCAGGCTGGACTCCAACTTGCCATCCTCCTGCCTCGGCCTCCAGAGTGCTGGGCTTACAGGTCTGCACCACCACACTTAGCTGGCAACTCACTTAAGACATAATATTTTACTCCAAAAGAGTGGCTCTCAAGGTGCCCTGAAGACCAGGACAAGATCGCCTGGGGTAGCTTCAAGCTGGCTTATGGGCACTGCCTCTGTCCTCTCCCTGCAGAGAATCGCGGCTTCCAAGCTGGCTCCTGGCCTCCAGTACTTTGGCTGCAGTATCCATGGGCAGCTGGACCTCAATGAGGATGGCCTAGTGGACTTGGCCGTGGGTGCCCTGGGCAGTGCTGTGATTCTGTGGTGAGTCCTGTGGGTCTGGACTGAGGTGCCCCCCAGGGTCACCATGGGGAGAAGGGATAAAGGACTTACTTCAGGATTTCTGTCCCTTTGTTCTGACTGCAGGGCACCCCCGAAAGTTATCATGAAGTCCAGGTCCCTCTTCCAAATGACTCCTGGGCCTTTAGACCGACTTAGTGTGCAGAAGCCCTTGGACTTTGTCTAAAGCTCTGGCTTCAGGGGCATTTCTTTTTGTGTATGTGTGCTTTCTGAGATAGGGTCTTGCTGGGGAGTTCAGGCTGGCCTCGAACTCACAGCGATCCTCCTGCCTCAGCCTCCCAAGTGCTGGGATTATAGGTGTGCACCACCACGCTCAGCTCAGGAGCATTTCACCCACTTGGCTTTTCAAAGACTTCAAGGGGGACACTGGACATCCTTTTCTCAGTTGGAATGGCCTTTCCCTGTCCCCCAGGATGGGATACTGTGTGTGTGACCCAGGGAGCTCTGTTCTGCAAACCTCTTTGAGGCTCCATTGCAGTGTTTTCTACAATGCTGTGTATTTCACCATGCTTTGGCTACTTTTGGAGGGAAGGGAAGAAAAGTTAATTTCAGGCTTTTCCATATGTGGATGAGATATATCTCATTGTAAATATAGTACCTTAGAGAAAATTTGGCATATAAGGAAAAGGCTCCATCATCATCGGTATTTTGCCATTTTCCTCCCAACTTTTCTACCTGCATTTAATTTTCTATAAGTGCAATTATAATTTTCATATAATTTTTAACAGAGCTATCATATGGCTTCACAGGGTAAATCAAGAGGGGGTGCATGAGCCAGGCGTGGTGGTGCACCCGTACAAGCCCAGTGCTCTGGGAGGCTGAGGCAGGAGGATGACAAGTTCAAGCCCAGCCAGGGAAACTTAGGGCTGCAGGTGTAACTCAGTGTGAAGGCCCCGAGTTCAGTCCCCAGTACTGCAAAATTAATTTAAATTTTTAAAGGGGGAGGAGGTGGATGTGCTGCTGTCCTCAAATATATTCTGATGCAGTCAGGAAATGTGACTGTGTGGTTGCCCAGGAAACAGCCCAAAGGACGCAATGGGTGGGGGACAGATGGGCACATAAACCCTTCACAGGAAATGAGGCCCGCACAGGCCCGGAGCCCATGGGCCTCCTTGTCACAGGAAGGACTCAGTCATGCTCCAGCCAGGGCCTGTGGGAAGCGGATGGGCACCCCTGTCCCTCTTCTGATTAAGCCTGGGCAGGGGACAGTGCAGTGGTGGGGTCTGCAAGCTCCCCTACGAGTGTGATGGACATCCAGGGCTGGGGGACAGGCAGAGGACACCAGTGCACTCGACAGCAGCTGCCCAGGACAGAGACGGGCGCTGCTCTGGGACTGGGCCCTCCCGCGCCCCGCTCCGTTCCCCGCTGAGCCGCTGTCCCCCGCACCCTCCAGGGCCCGGCCTGTGGTCCACATCAACGCCAGCCTCCGCTTCGAGCCGCCCAGGATCAACATCTTCCACAAGGACTGCAAGCGCAGCGGCAGGGACGCCACCTGCCTGGCCGCCTTCCTCTGCTTCACGCCCGTCTTCCTGGCGCCCTATTTCCAGACGGCAACCGTGGGTAAGCCAGGCTCTCCCACCAGGGGACAAAAGGGATGGGTGCCAGGCGAGGGCGGCAGCGGTCAGAGGAACGGTCTGGGTTCAGGGGGTGCGGAGCCTGGAAGCCGGCCTGGGTGAGTGGCAGGGTCAGACCTGGCCGGCAGCTGTGTGAGGGACAGTGTCCTTCTGGGCCTGTCCCTACCCGAGGCTGGAGTTCGCACCAGCTCGAGGCCATCCCGAAGCCACAGCTGCAGGCCCACACCCAGCTGCCCCGCAGGAGACTGCGGGTGGGCAGGAGAGTGAACGCGTCCTGGGTGGCCCTGCCCTGCCCAGCTAAGCTCCATCTGTGAAAGGAGAAAGACAGGGCCGGGGCACTCCGAGCCTGGCTGGGAGACGGGACGAGGGACCAAGCCTTTCCCAGAACCAGCAAGAGAACTTCCCAGGAGAGGAGACTGCGGCCTGAGCCCCCAGAACCAAGCCAGCGTGCCCGTCCCCAGAGCTTTCCCCTGGACATGGGCTTCCTGCACGGCAGCTGCCCTCCTGGGCCTACCTGGGGAAGGGGCGCAGCTGTGTCCTGGCCAGCGCAGGGGCTTCCTAGAGGCGGTGGACCTCCCGGGGCTGCCGCTGAGGAGCGCCAGGGCCTGGGAGGGACACAGGCGAGCCAGGCGGCCCCGACCCTGACTCCCCCCCGCCGCAGGCATCAGGTACAATGCCACCATGGACGAGAGGCGCTACATGCCGCGGGCGCACCTGGATGAGGGCAGCGACCAGTTCACCAACAGGGCAGCGGTGCTGTCCGCCAGCCAGGAGCACTGCCAGCGGCTCAGCTTCCACGTCCTGGTGAGCCGGAAGGGACAGTGACACAGAGACGGGTGGCTTGAATGCCAAGGAAGCAGCAGCAGGGATGGGGCCGGGGGCGGGGGCATCCTGCTGGGCTTCCTGGAGGCCGAGGCCCTGGGGGAGACGGGAGCCAGCCTTCCAGGGTGAGCAGGAGAAACAGCCAGGCAGCAGCTGAGCCAGGGGCTTGCAGTGTGCACTTGGTCACCTGCGGAGTGGGGGACCTCTGTCCCCATGCCCCGTCCCTCCCTCCCAGTGTAGGAAGAAGTTCTGCTGCAGTTGTCCCGACCCTGGTAACGATGCCCTCTCCTCTCTCCCACTTTCCCCACCTCCACCCCAGGACACTGCTGACTACGTGAAGCCAGTGGCCTTCTCGGTTGAGTATTCCCTGGAGGACGCCGAGCACGGCCCCGTGCTGGACGACGGCTGGCCCACCACGCTCCGAGTTTCGGTATGACCTGGCTGGCAGGGCCCATACTCCTGGCACACGCCACCTCACCCAACTTCCTCTCCAAGACCCGGACCCAGAGTGCCAAAGGCCTTTCCGCCTCTTGTCCAGGACCCTTAGTTACTTTCCTGTCACTGGGATCAAGTGCCTGACACAATTGAGAGGAAGAGAGCTTTGTCTGGCTTACAGTTCCGTGGGTTCAGTCCACGGCAGCTGGCTCCCAGGCAGAGACGGCATGGTGGAAGGGGCTGGCGGAAGACAGCTGCTACCCACGGGGCAGCCAGGATGCAGAGGGAAGGGAGGAGTGGGGACAAGAGTTCACCCTTCACAACATTCCAGAGGCCACCTCCAGCCAGGCCCCACATCCTACCAGCACATGCAGCTAACTCTTCAGGTGAACCCACCGATGAGGGCAGCACCCCTTGATCCAGGCACCTTCCAAAAGCCCACCTCCAACACTTGAGCTTTGGGGCTTGTCCTCCCTCCTGGACGTCCCAGTCCCCTGACCCACCTGGGCTCCCTTCAGAACCTGGCCCACTGTCACTTCCTCAGCGCTTTCTCTGGTCACTTACAGGTCCGCATCTCTCCCTCCCGTCTCTCCTGTTCCTCGCATTTCCATAGCTTTCAGTTCTGCACGTATTTCACAACGTGACTTTGTTCACACACAACCTCGCCCGTGCGCGCAGGGCGGCAGCCATGTCCCCCTCAGCCTCTGTCCCGGTCTCAGACACCTCGCCCCGCGCAGCCGCGGCCGGTACCAGGCCTGTGCTGTGGCGGAGTGGTGTGCACTGCCAGGGAGACGGGCGGGCTGAGCCTCGAGAAGCCAGCGCAGGAGAGGGCAGTGTGGGCTGCGGTGGCAGTGGGCGCCCTCCTGCCCCCTCACTGGCTCTTCCCGGCCCAGGTGCCCTTCTGGAACGGCTGCAGTGAGGACGACCACTGCGTCCCTGACCTGGTGCTGGACGCCCGGAGCGACCTGCCCACCGCCATGTGAGTGCCCCCTCCCTGCTGGTGGCTCGGGGCTCTCGGGGCTGGGGCTGTTCTGCACACATCTTTCTCATAAGTGAGCAGCACGGTCAGACAGCTTCGGCTCCTTGCTGTGGTACAGTCAGTGCGAGGCTACATAGCGAGTTCAAAGCCAGCCTGGACTACCTAGCAAGAGCCTCTCTCCAAAGGAAAAGAGCAGAAAGAGCACATCCAAGCCTTACAGAAAGGTTTAAAAAAAATTCTAATCAGGTAGGCTAATAATCCAGATTGCCTCTACATTTAGTTCTGAGCTTCCCAGCAGCCAAGGCCAAAAGGGAAACACAATTAGTGGAGCCACGGTATGTGGCTAGTGAGGTCCAATGAGAGCTCAGAGTTCACAGGAGATGGTCTGTGACGGGCAGTCCAGGGCCCTTCAGAGCACGAGGTGGCCGTGAACAGTGAGCACCTGGCACCCCTGCCAGCCACTGTCTCCCAGGGGCTGTGTTCACGGGCAGAGCCGGCTGGGCAGCGCCGCCCGTGCCCTGCCTGCCGCCTGATGCCCGCTGGTCTCGCCCGCAGGGAGTACTGCCAGAGGGCGCTGAGGAAGCCCGCGCAGGACTGCTCCGCCTACAGGCTGTCCTTTGACACCACGGTTTCCATCGTAGAGAGCACGCGGCGGCGGGTGGCGGTGGAGGCCACGCTGGAGAACAGGGGCGAGAACGCCTACAGCGCCGTGCTGAACATCTCCCAGTCCCCCAACCTGCAGCTCGCCAGCCTGCTCCAGAGGGTGAGCCCCCACACCCCGCCCGGCTGCGGCCCCCCTCCCTGACTCATCCCGGCTGCTGCTGCAAGGCCACCTCCTCCCGCTCGCCCAGCCCGCACCAGCGCAGCCTCCCCTGCGCCTCTGCTCGGGCAGGTCGGGCGTCTGCCTCGTGGACGCCTCCTGTGTCCTGTGCCCCCGTAACGGCCAGGCCCTGTGTTAACAATGCAGGAGGTACGTGGTGGCAGGGTGTCCCCATTTTAGGAGGGGGAAACCGAGGCACAGGGAATGGCTCCGTGGCCTGCATAGGAACACACAGCTAGTTAGCAGCGTGGGATTCCCACCCAGCAGCTGGCCCCAGAGCCTCACTTTGTGACAGTACTGTCCCCTTGTCACCTCTCCTGGTGTCTTTCCTGAAGCCCACAGGGTCACAGAGGGCCTCTGGTCCCATCTGCATGGCTAGGCGCGGCTCTGCAGAGACCCCAAGTCCTCCCCCGAGGGCACGCACGTCTCAGCGGCCTGACCTGTCCACTCAGTGGACTGGAGCGTGGGTGCCAGGCGTGGGTGCTGCAATCCAGCACCCTCAGGCACCATCCCCGTCCTCACCGGTCTCAGTGTCCTGCAGAGCCAAGTGTAGCGGGGAAGCTCATCACGCTTGCTGTCCCCCGAGAGTCCCCACACTGGCCCAAAGGGGCGGAGAGCACAGGCCGCCCACCTCAGGCCCCTGTCCCCTCCCCCATGTCCTCAGCTGCGCTCTCGATGCCCCCTGAGCTGTGACTGTTGCCGTCTCCCAGGGCCGCTCCTGCAGGGGTCAGGTGATTGGCGGCACGCGGAGGCATCGCGCCCCTGTCTCAGCCTGGTTGTCACCTGGGGAGGGGCACAGCAGGTTTCAGGGTGTGCGGAGGTGGAGGAGAGGAGCAGGTGCTGGGCAGTGCTGAGAAGTCACATCCAGCACAGGGGACTTGGGGGGATGCACCCCACTCACACCCACGCACACGCGCGGCCCACACAGGCCACGAGCTCCCTGGCACGCCGTGGGCCAGGCAGGGCCACAGCACTGAGCAAGAGCCGCTGGTGACAGAGCGGGCCTTCAGCTCAGAGCCGCTGCAGCACCACAGCCTCAGCGCCCCTCTGTGGCGGGGCGCACTCGCCCCCCCAGCCAGGCAAGGAGAGCCACGGCAAACAGGCGCAGCAAGCCGGGCACCGTGGGGTGTCTTCACCCCCCTTCCCTGAGGCCGGGGCAGCCGTGCCAGCCAGCAGAGCCCTTAGCCCCCATGCCTGACACTGAACCCCCAGGCCCCGAGAAACGCCCACTGCCCCACCAGGGCATCAGCCCTCGGCCACTCACTGTTTTTCTGAGTTACAAAGTCACTTCAGACCACAAACTGCATGTCATGGTGCCAAGAGACCCCTCCTGGGCCTGACAGCTTCATGCAGCCAGTGGGGGCGGGAAGCCAGGGCCAAGGCAGCGGCCTCCACACCCTGGTGGACAGAGCACAGGCCCTCGGGTCCCCGCCCTGTGCCACTGTCCTGCAGTCTGCACCAAGGTGTCCACTCTGGGCTGCAGTGTCCTACCCATAAGAGCAACCGCAGGGACGGCAGAGCTGGCACTGGCACCTGCCTCTCCTTGCCCTCCCTGCCCAGGTCAGCCACCTGGCCTCCGAGGCCTCTGCTGTCCCAGCAGGGCACACGCCAGTCTTCACGTGGGCAGTGGGGATGGGTGGGTGGTGAGGTGGCACTGAGGGTGGCCTGGTGTCCTTGCCGCCACCAGGACGACTCAGACAGCAGCATTGAGTGCGTGAGCGAGGAGCGGAGGCTGCACAAGAAAGTCTGCAACGTCAGCTACCCCTTCTTCAGGGCCAAGGCCAAGGTCGGACGCAGCCCGGGGGGTGGGGCGCGGGGAGCCGGGAGGGAGAGGCTGAGGGGCAGCGGGGCGCGTGGTCATCAGCCCCACGCACGGCGCAGCCACAGAAGGCCCTGGAGCAGAGTCCCGAGGCCGAGCTGCTTGCAGGCGGGAATCAGGGAGGGGGCTCAGCCGGTGCGGGGCAGAGCATCCGCAGCTGAGGCTGGAGAGCAGAAAGGTGTGCGTGGCTGCAGGGATCCTTGTTAGAGGCGTTGGGGAGACCTAACCAGACTCCAGAGCAAGATGAGCTGCGGCTCCAGGCTCCCGACACCCTGGCAGAGGGTCTCCTGGTCACCCAGAGGGGCACAGCGCCCCCTAGTGACGCCCACGGAGAAGGCACCGGGGTCAGACGTGGCCCACATGGTCGGGCCCCTCTCCCGGGCACCAGGCCAGCAGTGTGGCCTTGGGCTGCAGGGTGAAGGGCAGTGAGGGGCCCCTCCCCTCATACTGTTAGTGCCCTACTCACGAAAAGTGCTGGCTGCCTTCTAGCTGAGCCAGGCGTGGGGGTGCACACCTGTAATCCCAGCTCTTTGGAGGCTGAGGCAGGAGAATTGCTGTGAGTTCAAGGCCAGCCTGAATGACATAAGAAGACCTTGTCTCAAAAACCAAACAAATGAAAATAGATACAGATGTGGGGGGCGGGACCCCCTGTGGCTGCAGGTAAGGGTGACAGACAGTCTGAGCCGTGCCATGGGCGGTTCTAGCCCCTCTCTCTGCCCTCCCTGCAGGTGGCTTTCCGGCTAGACTTCGAGTTCAGCAAGTCCGTCTTCCTGCACTACCTGGAGATTCAGCTCAGCTCTGGCAGGTCCAGCCCACCCCATCCCCCTGCCTCTCCCACCTGCCACCAAGCTCTGTCCCCTGCCCCAGCCTGGGGGCCCAGGCCAGGGACAGGCAGGATGTTAGCAGTGAGGCCTGAGCCTTAGCCGTCAGGGAACGTTAGGGAGCAGTTAGTGCCCTGCAGTCCGGGGCCCTGCACGTATGCCCACAAGTCCTCACAGTGGGCTCTAAAGATCAGCAAAGCCGGGCTGGGTGGCGCACACCTATAATCTTAGCCCTTGGGAGGCTGAGACAGGAGGATTGATAAGAATTTGAAGCTGGCCTGGGCTACAGTCACTTTAAAGCCAGCTTGGACTGCATAATGAGACCCTGTCGCAGGAGGGGAAAAAAAAAGACAAAATCCAAAAGTGAGCAAAGCAAGGGCTATTCCCCACAGCACCCTCCAAGCAACAGGTAAGAAAAGACTCAGAGCCGTTCTTGAGTGAGTGAATCTCTCATGAAACACTGCGCGGAAAGGGTGCCGCAGGGAGGTGAGCCGTGGTCACACCCCCTTGTCCCCTCCCCTGGAAGGGCCATTCCCGCGCTCGTGGGTCTGTCTGGCCCAGGACTCCTGGCGGTGGCTGCTGTACCACCGCACCCGGCCTTCCGTGCAGTAGTAAACATGCCTCTTCACGCACGGTCCCCTCTGTGGGCACGGGGTCCTGTCTACTCTGGAGCCTCCTAAACGGCCGAGGTCCTTAGCAGTGACAAACACTGCAGGTAAACCAAGCACCACGCTGCCCTGCACACACAGCTGGGGTCATGGGCGCAGGGACCCCAAATCTCACTGTGTGGCAGGTACGCACTCCTGGGGCTCCGGGTCCCGACCCCGAGAGCACATCGGCTCACCCACACAGGCGGGCCGGAGCAGGGCACCCAGGTGTGCATGTTCAGGGACCCCGCAAACCCCTCGGGGGTTACAGCGTCAAAGCCCGCGAACCAGGCACCCAGGAGAGAGGCCGGGTGTCTCCATGTCTGCAAGCTCCTGCCCAGGGGAAGTCACAGTGACTAGGACCACACGCCCACAGGGCGTCTCTGAAGTCCCCCTCGCCACCATCACCTCTGCTCCTCCAGGCGCCCTGGGCAGGGCAGCAGGAGTCACACTGGCCAGTCAGCGACAGAGGCGTGCCCTGCTGTCCCCAGGGAGCAGGGTGGCACCAAGATGTCCCTCGAGCCCATGAGGCCGCAGGGAGCCCCGGGCTCTTGCTGGCCCCGTCACCCGGCCCTTACCCTCCTAGGGAGCCTTGGTGCCCCCCAAGCTCCCTCCTTACTGACCTAACTGTCCCCACAGTGACAGCGACGAGCAGGACAGCACCAAGGGAGACAACACCGCCCTCCTGCGCTTCCACCTCAAGTACGAGGCGGACGTCCTCTTCACCAGGTCGGTGCCGGCAGGGGAGGCGGACTCGGGGGTGGGGACCCAACGCTGAGGGACGCTGGGTGTGACCCTGAGGGGTCACAGAG
Source organism: Dolichotis patagonum (assembly GCA_004027295.1). Classification (NCBI taxonomy): domain Eukaryota; kingdom Metazoa; phylum Chordata; class Mammalia; order Rodentia; family Caviidae; genus Dolichotis; species Dolichotis patagonum. The sequence continues at coordinate 160,424 of PVJX010000024.1, read as the reverse complement.
TACAGCCCCCGTCTGTCGGGGAAGGAGGCCCAGGCCAGGCTCCTGGTGTGGGCAGGGGACAGTGGGAGGTTCCCACCCCAGCACAGGCAGAAGAGGGGTCACTGTAGAGAATTTTAAAACAGAATTTAAAAGAGCTACAAGCTGGGAGTGGTGGTGCACACCTGTAATACCAGTGCTCAGGAGGCTGAGGCAGGAGGGTCACTGCAAGTTCAAAGCCAGCCTGCATGACACAGTAAGGCCCTCTCTCAAAACAAAGCAAACAAAAACCCCTGCAAAGTGTCTGTGCGCTGTGTCACCACTCTGTGCCAGCAGTTCTAACAGCGTCATTGGGAAATGACCCACCCTACCTCGCCCACATGACCACTTGCCCCATCCTCCGGCCACCCCCTGATGGGGTTGCCCGGCAAGACCCAGAGCCTAGGAGGGGCCCGTGGCTCTGTGACTCCTGTCACTCTACAGGGCCCAGGACAGCTGAGGGCACTATCTGCCAACCTCAGAGTCCATCCACCCCACCCTCAGGACACAAGGACAGCCCTGGGCCTGTCTGGGGAGGCAGGTCCCCCTCCTTCCATCTCCAGCCAGCCAGCGGGGCCGGTGCTCACGAGGCCCCTTTCCTGTCCACAGGAGCAGCAGCCTGAACCACTACGAAGTCAAGGCCAACAGCTCCCTGGAGAGCTACGCCGGCCTCGGGCCTCCCTTCCGCTGTGTCTTTAAGGTACTGCTCAGGGTGGCCAGGCCAAGAGGACCCACGGGGAGGGAGGGGAGCGCTCGGAAGTCAGCCCCGGGGGTGGCAGTCCAGCCTCCACCGTGACGTCCCACACGTTTCTTCCCCTCTCTCTGGTTCTTGGTCATCATAAACAACTAATTGGTGTGTGTGTGGGGGGGGGTAAATATCAGAGAAGATTAGGGGTGCCTTCTTAAAAACTGTTTTACACTCAACCATAAAAGAAGTCCAGACTTGGCAGTTTCAAAAAGTTGTCCAGGAAGGGGGTCTTTAGTTCCCCTACCCTCAGCCTCAAATTCACCTCACAATCCAAGATGGCTGCAGCTCCAGCCATCACATTCTGATTCCAGGCAGCCACCCTCTCCCTACTGAGGAACTTCCCTGGAAATCCCTCATATTTTCCATTACGCTGCCTTCTCCAAAGCCTAGTTTTTGCTGTAAGGGAGGCTGCGAAGTGGGTGGGCTCTTTCTGCCTTGGTTCCTGTCCCTCGGGCAGAAGGGAAAGTGAGATTAGTGAGCAACTTCACCTCTGCTGCAGACACCAAGCCCTGTGTGCCCTGTCCGAGGGAGGTCTGGTTACCTCCTGAGCCCACACAGCTCCCCGGGGCAGCAGCCGAAGTCCTGCCAGAAGTCCTGCTTGGGTGTGATCGTTGCCTCTGTGCCACCAAATGTGTCCCGTCCAGAACAGGAACTGCCAACACGGGCTGTCTGCACCCTTCCAAGAGAGCTCTCTGAAGACCCTGCTGGGGGTCGCCGTCTCCATGCCTGGCCTTTATATTAAACAGTGGGCTCTCCTGGCTCAAAGACTGGGCCACGTACTGCAAGCACACGGGCTCCTACACAGCCAGGCTTTGGTGGACGGCAGGGGAAGGTGTGGGCGGGAGGCAGGGAGCAAGTGTCCGGGAAGGAAACAGCCTCGGGTGAGGGGGACTAAAGTCTCACAATCCCACTGGCTGAGGCCAGTTCTCTCGTGATGGATTCTGATCACAAGGACCCAGCTGAGAACCACAGGCCAGTCTCTCCCGTGAACACAGATGCAAAGTCCTCCCACAGATACAGCAGACAGCACGCAGCACGTCACTAGAGGTCACACGTGGTGGCCGAGGAGCACTCGTGCCAGGATAGTGGGGACGGCTCAGCGCAGGTGCACTGCCAGGCGTACGGGGTCCCACGCCTGTTCCAAAGGGTCCCAGCTCAGTGCATCCACGACTTAGCGCCCCGGCTTTCCGTCCCACCATGGTGGCCCCAACTGTTCCGCCTCAACAACGCCCCCAGGCCAAGGGGTGCAGAGGGGCAGAGGCGCCCACTAGGCGCTCCCTGCACGGACTGCCACACAGCCCTGGCTGTGGCCAGGACGCTGCGGGCTCTGCGGCCTGTGCTGTGGGGACACCAATCTGAGTGGCATGGCCACCACGGGCCCACTCTCCCTGCCCTCCGCTTCACTGAGGCGCCCACCCTGTTTGGCTGCAGGTCCAGAACCTGGGCTTCTTCCCCATCCACGGGGTGACCATGAAGATCACCGTTCCCGTGGCCACCAGGGGCGGCAACCGCCTGCTGGTGCTAAGGGACTTCCTCACCGACCAGGTACCAGGCCCAGACGCCGCCACGGGGGAGGGCTCGGCCGCACACAGACGCGGCCTCTGGTGTGTCCCCAGATTCCAGCTCCCGGGTGGAGGGGGCCAGGCCAGTGCTGGGTCTCACAGGCTGGCCATCTCCCGTGTAGGTGAACACGTCCTGTAACATCTGGGGGAACACCACCGAGTACCGGTCCACCCCGACGGACGAAGACTTGAGTCAGGCCCTGCAGCTGGTGAGTGTTCTCAAACCTGGAGCCAAGGGACAGAGTCAGAGCACTGCCTGCTCCAGGGCCATGTCTCTCCCAGCCAAGAGTTTGTCAAGCTGGATTCAGTGACATATACTGACTCAGCGACTCAGGAGGCTGAAGCAGGAAGATTGCTGTAGGCCACTGATTTCCAGGCCAGCCTGGAACGCAGGGAGCCCCTAGCTTAGACTGCAAGAAAGTGTGAGAGAGCAAGAGCACTTCTAAGCACCTCCATGTGCCAGCCCTGGATGGAGGAAGAGGAAAGGGGTTCACTTCTCACAGGAGAAGGGAGACAGACACAGCGAGGCCTCAAACCTAGTGATGGGGTTGGCAGGACCAGAAAGCACAGAGAAGGGGCAGAGAGGCAGAGGTCAGAACACAGGCCGAAGCTGGAGCCCTGCAGCCCCAGGGTGGAACCAGCACCTCACCTCCAACACGAGACCCTGCCGAGGCATCCGCCGGCTCCTGGTGTCTTGCCCACGTCACGGGAACCCTCGGCGCCCATGGTTGGGCCTGTGCTCACAATGCCACATAGGCAGAGACCTTAGCTGCTGTGGTTTTATCTCCCCGAACCAGTACCTCGCACGGAGCACTGTTTATGCCCCACTGACAGCTGTGCCCTAGGAAGTCCCGATTGCTGGATGACGTGTTTGGGTTTTCCATCAATTTTCCATTCAGTCCTTGTAAGCTGCTTCTCTCGGCGCAGTACTCTTTGCCAGCACCTCCTGGGCCGCAGAAGCAGAAGTAATGGCAGGATGCACAGAGTGCCGTGGTCCCGATTTTAGGGGAACACGAAACAGATAGCCCCATCCCCTTTAGTCAAATGTGGAAGCTCCCTGGCTCACTATCAGGCACAGAAGCTGGATTTCCTAAAATACTTTTTCTACATCTGTTGCAGGGATCATATCATTTTTCCTTCTTGAAAAAAAAATGAGTTTTTTTACCACGCAATTTGGGCTGGTCTTGAACTCACTGTGTATCCCAGGCTGAGAGTGTGCAGCGATCCTCTCGCCTCAGCCTCCTAGGTGGTGGGTTACAGGAGTGCCCCACCACACCAGCTTATTTTTCCTTTTGATTGACGTATGTGGTAATGACATTGATAGATTTCTTAATATAAACCACACTTCTGTTCCTGGAATTTACCCTCCCCGGTCACTGTGCACAAGGGCAGCCTCCCAGCCACCCCACCACCCCACTCTCCTGTCACCCTGGCCACTCCCTCCCCCGCAGCAAAGCCCAGGTGCACAAGGCCCTGGCCGTGTCCCCCTGCTCACCCCAGCCCTTCCTCCCCTCAGAACCACAGCAACGCAGACGTGGTCTCCATCAGCTGCAACGTGTGGCTGGCCCCCAACCAGGAGCTCAACTTCCACCTGCTGGGGAACCTGTGGCTGAGGTCCCTGAAGGCAGTAAGTGGGGGCCCCCCGGGGGGGGGCAGGCGGGGAAAGGGCTGTGGGGCAGCCCCGGGCCAGCGTCCCACCAGGCCCCGCTCCTGCAGCTCAAATTCAGGTCCCTGAAGATCACGGTGAACGCGGCCCTGCAGAGGCAGTTCCACAGCCCCTTCGTTTTCCGCGAGGAGGACCCCAGCCGCCAGGTGAGACCCCTGTCCGCGAGCTCCCATGGGATAGAGGAACAGGAAAGCAAGAACAGGCAGGCCAGCTTTCCGTCCCACCACGGTGGCCCCTAACTGTCCAGCCTCAACAACTCCCCCAGGCCAAGGGGCGCCGATCAACAGTGGCCCCAGCGTCCCTGCCCACAAGCCCGGGCCGGCATTTGGATTTGGCCAAGCTCTTGTGTGCAGCCTGGTCCAGGAGGCCACAGGTGGGACTCGGCCGCCCCCCAGTGGCCGCATCGCAGAAACAGGAAACCAGTGCAGGACCCACAGAGCACTGTCGACCCCAGGCAGGGCGGGGTTTGCCCAGCACAGGGGCCACCAGGATGCGCCCCCGCCCCAACAGACCATCCTGTCCACATCAGGGGGTTCTGTTAGGAGACATTTCCTTCCATCCCTGCCCCTTACCCTCCACGTGCTTTCTGGGTACCTCCTTCTGCTGTGAAGAGCAACCCCCAGATGAAGCCCTGTTGCACTGGGTTGGGTGTGAGGTCTGCAGGGGCAGGGCAGGCACAGCAAGGTCCCAGCCTGTGGGGACACACGGGGGCGCTGTCCATGCTGAGCAGCGGCCCCAGCCAGTTTTGCCTTTGGGACTCCTTTCTCTGAGGGGAAAAAAAAACACAAAATTTTGCATCTGTGTCAGTATAAACAGGAAGGAACATCAGCTGGGCTGGATTATTTTCATTATTTATAATTTTAAAAGCAACTGAAAGTTTCCCAGGCCCCTGAAAGTGCTGTATCCCTGGGTGCCGTGCCTGCCATCTCCATAAGTGAGGCCAGAGTCCCCAAAGGAGGGCGCTGGGGACAGCAGGTGACAAACCATCACTGGGACGTCTGGAAGCTGGGGAAGAGTGAGGAAGGCAGAGAGGAGCCAGGCATGGAGTCGCAGCCACCCAGAGGCAGGCGGTGCCTGCCCTGTGGAAGCCTCAGCCCCAGGCCGCCTGGCACGGCTACCACTGGTCCGGCAGCTCCCTGCGGAAGTGGAGCCCCCAGCAGGGCACGCTGTGCCCGGCCAGGACAGAAAGCCACACCGCTGACCAGACCACTCCCCTGCAGGTCACCTTTGACATCTCCAAACAGGAGGACTCACAGGTCCCCACCTGGATCATCCTGGGCAGCACGCTGGGGGGCCTCCTCCTGTTCGCCCTGCTGGTTCTGGCGCTGTGGAAGGTGAGGCCCTGGGGACACCATGGTCTTCTTTGCCAGCCAGCCCCCGTCCAGGCCCTCACTGAAGAGGCAGAGGGGTGCGGGCCCCAGCCTGGGCCCCAGCCCTTGGAGAACGAGAGAAAGTAGGACCTGCACTGCCTTCCATTCCTTCCCTCCCTTCCCTTCCCCTCCACCATTCACTTACCTTCCCCCACCTCTCCTTCCATTCCGTCTGCCCCAAATTCCAATGAAAGGTCAGACAGTGAACCCCCCCAAAGCCCCTGCCCATCTCCTCTCCTGTGAGATGCAGGAAGGAGTCACCAGAAGGGGCCCAGCCTGTCCGCCTGCACACCCCTAAAATGCCCCTCTGCCTCCACAGCTGGGCTTCTTTAAAAGTGCCAAGCGCAAGAGGGAGCCCGGCGCAGACTCCAGTCCCAAAGTGCTAGAGTGAGGCTCCGGCGGAGGCCTGGAGTTGACAGGGCCACCACGGCCCAGGCGGGGTGCAGGCCCAGGCCCATGGCCCCACCGAGCTGGAGCAGAGAGGACGCCGCTGGCTTTGCACTTGACCTCAACTCCCAAGCACGGCGCCTGCTCCCTCTGGGATGGAACTGAAGCAGGTGCTCTCAGGAGGGCACTGCACCCCAGACACCGTCTCCGGAGCAGCCAGGAGCGGGACTGTAACTACAAACCGCCCTGCACCTCCACCTGAGAGCCACGCTGGCCCAGGTCACACCAGCCTTTCCCCATAGATAGGCCTTTTAGATGCTCCCACCTGAGGCTGGGTTGGCCCAGCTGCAGGCCAAGATGGAGACTCCGGGAAGTGACGTTACACGAGCAGGTGAGACCCGCTGCTCTGACCCTGCGTTGCCCACCCTGGCTGCCAGCCGTCCCTCCCAGCTGCTTCCCTTCCTTGGTACCTCACTGTGGGCGACACAATTCTCCTGGGCCCCACGCAGTCCCGCCTGTCTCCTGCAGCCTGCCCGACCTGCCAGCTGCCAGCACGGACTTCCTGGCCTGGCTGCACCTAGCAGAGGTGAGGGCTGAGAGTCCCCTCCTGGCATCGCCCTCTGTGCGCGCGCGCGCACACACACGCACACACTCCTCCCCACCAGGGCAGGGAACTGCTGGGCACCGCAGTGGAGGGGCCCTCTCTGGAATGCACTGAATCGGGCCTGCCTGCTCGAGGCGAGGGCTGCACCCGTGCAACCTGGGTGGTGACCATCGCACCTGCCTGCATAGGCCATGGGATCCGGGCTACACTGGCACCGAGGCCCAGGGGGAGGCAGGTGCCCCGTGGAGTATTGGTGCCTTGACCTTTCTTTGAAGAAGAAATGAAAGAGGGACTCGTCAAAGGCATCTGTCCCCCTGTGCGTATGACCTTTACTGTCGTAAATATTTCTGAGAAATTAAAAGTGTTTACAAACCACCAAGGCACTGCCATTCTGCAGCCACTCTCCGAAGGCCAGGGAGCTCGGGGAGGAGGACGCCTGCCATCCCATCTTACCCATGTGTCGGGAACAGACTTGGCCACCCTGTGGCCCTGCGACGCTCCCTCCCCTCTCCACCTCTGGCCAGCACAGACGGTGAGAACCCAGTTTGCTGCGCCCTGTCCCAACCCCTGCCCCATGCGGACCCTCCCACCCCACCAAATTCCTGCCGCACACACAGGCAGCACCTTCCCCTGCTGTCCCCACACAGTCCCTGTGCCATTCACCTCTGGGAGCCTCAGCCCACAGAACCGTGGAAATTTGATCTTATTTCCCCAGAGCAGGGGACATTCAGAACCAAAGAAATGAAGAGATGGCCCTGGGTGGGTTCCACAGTAAAATCAAAAGAGAGCCTCGGGGTGCTGTCACCTCGGCCACACTGTCCCTGTAGCCCAGTGAGAAGCAAAGCCTGATAATGGGGAGCCTGAAACATGACTATCCAACCCTGGGAGGTCAAAACCTGAGGCATCATCCGGAGGCTTTAAAAGATAAGGGGGAGCCCCGGCCCCAGGGGCCAGGCTGGACTGGCTGGGAGGGGGCCAGAGCATCGCTTTCATTCCCTTCCAACTTACCTGGGAAACTTATGCTGAGGGGAACAGAAGACGGAGACTGAGGGGTTAGCATGCCGAGGGCTCTGGGGTGAAGACTGTCACCACAGTTGCCTGGGGTCTGTCTGGCTGTCAGTTCGTCTGGAAGACTCTCAGGGCAGAGCTCCGGGCCCTCAGAGCCGGGGCAGTCGGCACCAGTCTCACTGCAGATGGGAGGAGAGAGAAACAGCAGCCTTGGAGGACAATTTTGCCATTTTGAGGCAAGCAGCCCAAAGCCCAACTTTCAATCAACATTAAAATCCATACTGTGACTCGCAGGTGTTACCAAGTGCGTGCATCTGCTAGTTAAGAATAATTATTTAGATGGAAACATAACCAACTAAAAACTGGTTCAGTCTTTGAAGAGTGCTGTGGGCCCAGTCTGGACACCACTGTAAGCAAGCTGCCCACACCTGTCCTGTGCCACAGTGCCTGTGGGCACAGGACAGGTAAGATATGACAAACTGCAGCACACAGTGGAACCCACACCCCAGCAAGGTGTGACTTGTAAACCAACTCACCCACACAGCGGGAGGAGACTCTGGCCCGCCACCATCAGGATTTCTAAGTCCTGGGCTCGCTGTGCAGTAGTGGAGACAGGCATCCAAGCAGAAGCTGTGGAAGGAGATGGGCAAGATGTCCAGGGTGGTTCTGAGACTGGCTGGGACTCCAGGGGGGACCTCCACGAATGGGTGCTCCTCGGAGAAGCAGCAAGATTCCAGGACTTCGTGCAACAGCACCATGCAGGAAGCGGGGGTAGGTAGAGTGTCCCTCAGCTCAGGCCAGCTAGGAGATGCAGAGGCCAAATCCTGCCAAGTCTGTTCCTTGTGGCCTTAGACCATGATGAGGGCTCCCAGACTCCAGCAAACTATGCCTCAGAGGGGTGATCCAGAGCAGAGTTGTGCAGGTGCAGCCTCAAGCAGACCCATGGGCCCCAGTTCTGGCACAGAGACCCCAGACCCAGGCTTCTAAGGGGTCCCAAGCAGTAGCCTTCTGGGCCTCTTGGCCATCCCTCACCGGGCCATCTCAACTGCCCTTCTGAGGTGCACACCCAGCTGAAGCTCCCCAGCTGCATCCCTCCAGGGTGGGCAGTGGAATTAGCAGCTTTCTTTTTGTCAAGGAAGGTGGTGCTTGGCAAGCCAAGTGCCCATGTGGAGGGGCCACCAGAGCGCTGCTGGGAGATGGGGTGGACAACGCCCCTGGAGCTGGCAGCCCCCACTAGCCCCCACCAGGAGACCTCGGCTTGAGTCTTCCCTTGGCCTCATGGCCCAGGAAGCGGGCAGCCAGTAATAGGAAGAGCTGGCTAGACCGTGCTCCTGTCTTGCCATGGACATCGATGGCCCGCCAGTGGGAAGCAGCCAGGTGTCTCCACACCTCAGAGGCAGCCAGCAGTAGGAATTCACTCAGTGCCCGGCCTGTACACTCTCCTTCAGCCCACAATTTTTTTTTTCAGCCGGCTCTTCTATATGGCTTCTGATCACTAAAAACAATCCCCAGATCACCTTTTCCTTAGTATAAACACCCGCCAGGCTCTTCTCAAAGGGCAGTGAAGCGCAGCCATTCACAGCGAGCTTTTGTGGCACCCCGTGGCTGGGCTCTGGGGCAGGGCAGGGCAGCACAGCAGGTGAGGAGCATGGCACCTGGGCACTGGCTTCAGCAGCAGCTGGCGAGGCAGTGCCCGGCACTGGGGCTGGGCTCCAGGAGGGTGGGGACAGGGTGCTCTCTGACAGCAGCAGGGCGCCACGCCGCCACGCCTGCCGCCCTCCTAACCGTGCTCTCGTGTCCTCTGTTCCATCTCTGATGCTGCAAATGAAACAGCAGAAGATGTGCAATGAGTCAGTGCTGTTTTCCACGATTTCCAGAAGGCAGCCTGAACCACAAGTTATTTAGCAATACATTTTTGTTAAAGAAATTAAAATCTGAGGAAAACAGAAAACAGTATTTTAGAAAAGGTCATCAACTAGGGGAAGACGGGCCAGTCAAGAACAGGGACCATCCCTAGCACAGGACCGGGCACATGGGAGCTGCACTAATTTCGGAGCTGTTCCCGCCAGTTGAGGCAAGTTCTTCTCCGAAGGAATGAGCACAGCAAATTCTAAAAGCACAGGCAAATTTGAAAAATGTAATTTGGTCTAAACTTGCCCGCCAGTAAGATCTTATAAACCATTGAAATCCATCTGTCTCATACCGAAATTATCTAGGTCAAGTATCGCTTACGACTGTCAATAGTCTGGCTCATGTTAACTTAATACAACAGACATTGCTTGAAATAAAGGAAGGCCATGCACTAAAGCCTGTCTGGATGTTTCTGCAGGGCAGTGTCCTATCACAGACCGGAGGCCAGCAGCTTCCACTGCTCCCCAGGTCTGCGGCCCACCTGCAGCCCTGACACTCAGTCTCATGTGACCTTGGGGACACACAGCACTTCTGTCTAAACCTGCATCCCCAGTGAAAATGGGGCAAGGCTACACTGGATGGCTTTGTAGGTCTCCGTCTAGACTGGTATGGCCACCCCGCATCTGAATGTGAAGAATGGGCTCCCTTACCACCCAGCATCTTCACACACTCCTGGCAATTTTAACTACTATATTAGATAAAAGACATAGGAGGTCTGAATACTGGAGATGAGAAGCCAATAATGCAACTAATGATTAGTATTATTGGGGGATATCCCAAAGAAACAACTAAAAAATAAAGTTCGTAAAGGGAAATCCATTAAGGTACCTTTGTAAAAACATTAAAAATGTAAAAGCATAAAACAAACCTAAGTCTGATAAATGCAAACTAGATAACTATATAATGGAAAATAATGATACCTCAGCCCGCTGTGGTGGTGCATAGCTGTAATCCCAGCACTCTGGAAAGCTGAGGGAGGAAGACGGCAAGTCCACACCCAGCCGAGGCAATGCAGTGACTTAGATGGACCCTGTTTCAAAATAAAAAATTTTTCAAAGTGCTAGGGATGTAGTTCAGTGCAAAGGCCCTAGGTTTAATACCCAATATTCCCCCCCACCACTACCAGAAAAAAACAACAGTATGACAAAATTTAATTAAAAATTGTAAAAGCTTTTAAAATCTCTGAACAGAGAAATAAAAAGACAAACGGAGATGTCTTTCTTTTGGATAAAAAGGCTCAGAACTGTAGATGCCAGGTCTCCCTAAATTAATGTAGTGATTCAATGCTAAACAAAATGATCTTTTTTTTGGAGGGGGAGTACTGGGGATCGAACTCAAAACCTCACACTTGCCAGGCAGGCGCTTATGCCACTGAGCTAAATCCCTAGCCCAACAAAATAATCTCTTAACATGACACCAAAGGTCATCAGGAAAAAACATATATACAACAATGAAAATAATTACCCTCCTCACCAAAAAAAAAAAAAAGACAAATAAAGAAATATGAGCTCGACAGAGAGCACTGAACATTTACCAGGCACTTCAATGCATGTTGGGCATTTTAAGTATCTCATTTGCTTATCACAGTCCAAATAACACAGTAGTGTCTGAATTTACAGAAACTGAGGCTTAGAGACGTGACCTGTCCAAAGTCACAGAGCTGCAAAGTGGCAGAACAGAACTTGATGCCAAACAGTACTCCCCAGAGCCCCACACTTCAGATCAACCGACCAGGGACTCCAGAAAAAGATCCAACCGCATTATGAGGGTTTCGCTTATAATTCAAATCAACAGGAAATAATTAAGAGGTCCCTGACTAGCTGGATATTTTCATCAAAATAAATTCCTGGTTAGTCAAAAATTTACAGAAGAGGAAGAAAAGGGTAAGGGAAACCATGAAAGCATCCTAACTTCAAAGAAAAAACTGGTAAAGATGTTATGGTCCTGGAATAAAGGCAGGCTGACAATCAGGATACAAAACTCAAAAGCTATGTAAAAATTATGACAAAATTGACCACCTAACAACATTAACTTTCTCCTGTAATCCCAGCTACTCAGGTGGCTGAGGCAGACAAAACAAATTGGAAAAACTGCCTTTCCAGATCAAAGTGGAAAGTGGAGAAATGGGAAAAGAACATTACTTCTTACAACTTAGATGCAATATCTGAATTTTTTCTAAACACATGTATAACTGCAAGCACTTTTTAAAAACTGAACTCAAGGGCCAATGATACAGCTCAGCGGCATAGCACCTGCCTGGCATCACAAATTGAAGGCCAGCATGGAGAGCTGTCTCAAAATGAAAAGCAAGACACGTTGTGGATGCGGATCAGGTCAAGCCCTGGGTTCAGTCCCCAGATAGACAGACAGACTGAACTGACAAAAAAAAAAAAATACCATATTTAAAGTAAAAACAAAACCAAAAAAGTTCCCTTAAACTTCTACAGGATTTCAAATAGTAAGAAAAAGACCACAAGTCAAAGGAAATACAAACGGTTGATAAATATATGAAAGCATTCAACCTCATTCAAAATAAAGGAACACAATCAAAATTATAAATTACTACTTTTCCACTAATCACACTGGCAAAAACTAAATGAGGTAATTATGAGATGTCAAGGCAGGCACAGAGGTACGAAAAGCAATTTGATAATCACTGTCAAGACCTTGGATACAGAAGAATGAATTTGCTCAATGACTATTATGCATGAGGATGTGCACTACAGTCCCTTGGACCATTGAAAATGAAAACACAGCGTGTGCTGACGCATGCTTGTAATCCCCAAGCCCTGGGGAGCTGAGGCAGCAGGTCAAGCCCGGGCAACTTACTGAGACCCTGATGCAAAATTAAAAATGATGCAGCTGGAGATGCAGCTCAACGTGAAGGCCTGGGGTTCAAACCCCAGCACCAGAAAAACCCTGAAAACCCAAAAGTCTACCAGTAAGATCTAGTTAAATAAACTTTAAGTTCATCATAGAATTCAATGCAATGGCTCTTTTTTTTACAAATCTATACAGGGCCAGAGATATAGATCAGTGGTTGAGAACTTGCCTAGCACCATTAGGTAGTGGACTCAATCCCCACCAAAAAAACAAAAACAAAAACTTAAAAGTAAACAATCTATATACTGTATACAATAATTAAAAATATTTGACATATTAAAAGGATAAAATCTTGATCCCAGTACCAAAAAAAAAAAGATAAAATCCATTTTAAAAAGAGAAAGAGAGAGAGAGAGAGAGAGAGAGAGAGAGAGAGAGAGAGAGAGAAATTAATTCTGGGAAACTACTCAAAAACCTATTAGGAGTGACTCCCTCTCCAGATCCAAGTGGGAAATGCAGAAATGGGAAAAGAATGTCGCTTCTTATGGTTTGGTTGTAATATCTGAATTTTTTCCAAACATATGTATAACCTCAAGCACTGTTTAAAAAATGAACTCAAGGGCCAGTGATATAACTCAGCGGCATAGCACCTGCTTGGCAAGCTCGAGGTCGTGAGTTTGATCTCTGGTACTAAAAAAATTAAAAATTAAAAATGAACTCAACAAAAGATCATCTTGAATTGAATAATAAAGACACAAAGTTCCAGGTAGTTTTTTTTTTTTCAAACATTTACTGAACACAAACACCATTTTTCCTTTTACACAGTAAGATCATTAAGTTTCAGATGAGCTGAACTATAACTATTAGGACTGTCAACTGCCATGAAATCAAAAATGATGCCACATGTCACACTCAAGTAGAAAATGCCATGCAACGCATAAATCACTAAGAGGCCTCTGGTGTAATCAGCAAGTTTACTGTTTATTAAAGTCACATAAATGGTTTGACAAAAGTGCACAATAGAGTGACATCACCGGCTTGTTATAAATCACAGTGAATTACTAGAATACAACAAAGTAGTCCCTCTACATGGAGGTCTGCAGAATGGGGTGAATATTTTAAACGGTAGGGTCTTTGCAATGGGTTAGGCCAGTCAAGTTTTATTCCCCCACCATGTACCTCTGAAAAGACTGGTTAGGAAAGCTGAGGCTTTTCCCTTCATCTCTTCTCCTCTACCCAATCAATCACTAAGCAATCACGAGAAGGCCATGCACAAATTTTACAACACCTGATAAAGAATAGATATAAAAAAAAACCTGTTCACTGCACCAACCGGCAAGCTCACATCTTTGCTCCTTGTTCTGATTAGGCCATTCATCATATGACTAACCCCTAAAGGAGAGGCTGTTAATAATTTAGCAATATCCACCCCGGCACACACACCAAGAAACACCCCCGGAACCATCGAGTCACTGTGCTTCCCCAACACAAAGGTGCACTCCATAAATCTAGGACCAGACCTCATTTATAGTGTTAAAAATTAACATGTCACCAATATCACAGCAGTATCCGTTTCAGGTCCTGTATCTGGGGGAGGTGGGGGCGTGGTACAGCCCAGCCCATCAGGTTTGGGCGGGTCTAACAGAGGCGTCTCACAGAAAGCCCGCAAGGTGGTGACATACAGAATGAGGCGCCGACTACTCTCAAGAGATGACCTCCAGAACACAGCCGTGCCTTTCCAGGGTAGGAACGAACGAACACAGCTTAAAACCTTGTGGACTAAATTTTTAATAGAGCGAAAAGGCAGAGTTTTGTGTTCTTTAACCCCTTTTAATGCTGTAGTCAATAAGAAGCAATACTCCTCATCGGTGCCCTGACATACCTGGCTGGCCTGACCAGTTTTACAGAAAATCTAAGAGCCAGGCCTTAGACTTCCATCTCTACTCACTACACAGCTGGCTGCTGCTAAACCTGCAAGTTGTATCCCAGGGTCCCCCAACTCACTCCTCATGCCGCCCCATTCCCCCCCCAAAAAAAGTAATTGTCCTGCTTGATAATCTAAAGTAGTCTTATTCACAAAGTAGCTGCCTCAACTCCGATGAAAACTCAACAGGATACTGTTCCCTTGAAATTTTAATTTTCAGAAACATTTATCAAATAGCGTTGGCATTTAGGGAGCTACTGCCCCCAAGTCATATTTCACTTCCAACAATGCTATCATGCCTAAATCCTCACAATCACCGACCACGGGTGGACTGGAAGTAAAGTGAGATGCAACCTCCCTCAGAAACAATCGAGACCAGCGCCTGCCGGTGCCTCTTCTGGTTTGTCTGTCTCAAGTCCCCACAGCAAAGTCCCATGAGGCTGCTGGACTCTGGCCTTCCAGGGTGGACCAGACGAAACGGTGCCGTCAGCTTGGGTCTTATGTGACAACGTTACCCCTTCTTTATCAACCCACAGAATGGATTTGCTGCCCACTCCTTGACTGAACACATGCAAATTCAACTTCACCAACTCCACTGAGAGCAGAAAACCCACCTACATGTCACAGGATTTGTAAAGGGAAGCATCCACCCTTGCCTGTAGTTACTCCAGATTTATATGACTATTCCCAAGCAGGACACAGAAGTCTTGAGCAAATCTGTAACGCTATCAAGAAAGAGTCACAATTCAAAGCATAATTCTATCCGTAATAAACATCAAAAGTAAAAGTGGTTACAAAATGAAGACGGTTTAGTGTTCTCAGGGAGCTGAGACATAGAACTTCACCTTACCTATTTATTTTCCTTTAAAAAAATTATTTTTATGAAGGATTTGGCTAAACACATTTTAAAATAATTCTACAAAAAGCAAATGTAGCCAAGGATTTAGCTCAGTGGCACAAGTGCCTGCCTGGCAAGTGTGAGGTCGTGAGTTCGATCCCGGTACAAAAAAAAAAAAAAAAAGCAAATGTAAAAAACAGGCATGTAGATCAACTGTTTCAAGAATGGCTTTATCTTTCATAATGGATATTTGGATTGATACTACAAGACAGAATTAAATCCTTAGCAAGATAGTGCACAATGTACGACTACACGATAGTTTTTTTAAAATCCAGTTACCATTAACACAGTTCATGGTTTGTTCTGCTGTCTTCACACTTCTCCAACTTGGTATTTCAATCAGCAGGACTCACTGATACTCAGTCTTCCCTTCTCCTAAACTGTCATTAAACTGATGTCTGCATATGTACATATAATTATCCTCATTTCATAAATGAGTAATGTCTAAATCAGTGCTGGCCCTGGCAGCCCAGGGGATGAAATGTGTTATTAAAACATGCAACATCACCTGATACTTTAAGTTTGGGTGTTTAAAAATCATACACATTAAAAATGGAACCAACTGAATACCAAATATCAAGCCCTTCCTCACACTGTTAAATATGCGGAACTGTAGCCTGAAAGAGTCTGCCCTGAGCCATGAGGAAGTGCGTTTTCTCTTTCAGGCCACTGAGAGTTGCCAAGAGAAAGGTACAATATTTCCTGGATTCACACCAGGAAGATCATCAGTAATATCCAGATTAGGATGGGGTTTTTTTTTGGGGGGGGGTTGTTTTTTGAGAAAGGGTCTCACTATATAGTTCAGGCTGGCCTCAAACACAGCACCCCTCCTGCCTCAGTCTCCTGAGTGCTGGGATTACAGGCTTGCACCACTGAGCCCAGCCAGGACTCATTTTAACACCTCCCTTTTAGGTGGTCCTGAAACCCCTCCTCTTAAAATCTGATCGGGCAAACAGAAATCTATTACCATGATAGGATTTATATCAAAATATTCCTAGCTGAAGCAAGAAGACACACAGTAGAAAGACGGCACCTGCATCATACATCCTTGGGGGAAGAAGTTTTTAAAGACTCCTCTTCCACCCAGCAAGGATTTCATCTCATGGGGTTATCTCTATTTAAGGCCCTAGGTGCTGATTTTGGCTTGGTTATTGTTTTAACACTGAGCCAACTGCAACCTTTCTCTTATATTTTACAAAGCAATATCCATATGCAAAATGGTAATTGGAATCTTGTGTTTTAAAGTTTACATTGTTATGCTTTTCATTAAAGAAGAAAAAAAGCTGCAGGTCTTGACTTACAGTACCATGCACTATGGGTAGCTAAGGCATTCATTTGGCACTAGAGAGAAAATTAGAGACAGCTAGTTTTACTTTCATTATCATTTTTCACATCAATAGAAATGTGTGTACCTTTTGTTTGAATTCCTACTATTCTTTAATCACAGAATGCTCTTTTAGATTGATAGTTTAAAATGTTACTGTTAAAACAAGAAAACACAAAGACCTCAGTACAGCCTGTTGGAATAAGTGATATCCTGGTAGAAAATTTTGCAGTTCCATCAGAATACCTTTCAAGTAGCATTGAGAATTGTTTTAATCATGAAAAACACTCAATTTTCATATACATACCAGACTACTGATTTTTCTACCTCTTATAATGGACTAAAAAGTGAAAAAAAAATGTTTTAATATCCTGGCTCCTTTTCATCAGTCATAAACACCTCACTAGGGAAGCACACACAATGCCCTCTGGGAAAAGTGTTTCCAAATCTTAAGATATAACACAAGAAGAAACGGAGAAGGGGACAAAAAGAGTGTAAGACTACACCGTGATGACTTGTTTCCTAAGAAAACACAGCATTCATAATGTCTACCCGTCTGTGAGGTGAATCAAACGCAGCTGGCTGCGACTTGGATGAATTGCGTTAGAACAGAAACTTTGAAACATTCAAGCCTAGAGGCAGAGCCCCTTGAAATTCTTTGAGAAGGCTGGTTTAAGGTTATTACCACTTTGAACACACTACGCAGCACAATGCGGTGAATTTGACTTTCTAAACTGGCAGCTATTATCAAACTAGCACTTTGTTCAGGCTACTGGGTAGCTGTATCTTTTTAGGTCCTCCTGCTGTTACAATGTGTGGTCTCCCTCCACGTGCACCATACACGATGGACGAGCGAGGACTATGGCAGTATGCCATGTGCACAACACCTGGACCTCCCACTGCTTTCAGCCTTCCGTTTTGGTTTTTTCTTTATGAAATCCTCAAACTGCTGCGTGGAAAACAACGGACAGCGGTTTAACAGAAATACTACTGTAGGCAGCTGTTTAAAACATCATGAACTTCAAATCATAAACATCCCTTATTACATAAACAAAGCATTGTATATCTGTTTCTTCAAAAAAAGAAAGACCAGTAAGAAACTGACAGTCAAACCCCTTAGATTACAGTTACACCTAAACAATGTGGCTTGGTTTAAAGTGTATCTGAAATCAATTACCCAATGAGGCGAAGAGGTCAAAGACAGAACAAGTGGAGGATGGGGTGAAAGGAAGGAGGGTGGAAAGAAAAGCACATTTATGAACACATAATTCTATTGTCTGTGACTAAAGTCCTTTACTTTTTAGCACCACATTAAACGATGTTACATATCCAGTCACTTAATGAAATCCAACAAACTCTTCAAGAGTTCTGGGGATCTGGTCTTGGTAGTTAATGTCATTAGCCCGAACTGCTCGGGCAGCCAGGCACTTGAGACTCATCTTCATTTGAGTTTTAAGCAATATTTCCGACACCCCGGTCGTACTTTTGTCCAGCGGAGTCTTGTTCTGCTTATTTGTCATGTCAGTGTGAGCGCCTGCCTCCACCAGGCTGATGATGATAGAGTGCAAGGTCAGAAAGTCACTGATGGGCCTGTTGTACTGAACAATGATGTGAAGGGCGCTGTTGCCCTCGTTGTCCACGGCGTTCACCTCCGCACCGCAGTCCAGCAGGAGCTTGGTGACCAGTGCATTGGGGAAGCTGCAGACGTCGTTGGTGTGGAAATCGTCAACAGGGGTGTTAGAGTTGACGGCCAGGTGCAGCAAGGTGAAACCTTCCCGAGTTCTGGGGTCGAGGTGGATCAGGTTGTAGATCTGCTTGTTAATTTTGCACTGATCTTCCTCACTGCACTGTGTTTTGGTAGAAATGCACACTAGATACAGAAAGGTGTAGAGATTACATTCATAGTTGTCCATGGCACTGTGGACATCCGCATCGGGGATATTTTTTACCCTGTTCATACTCTGTTCAATTTCCAAGACACTGCATCGCAAGACACACTCTATGTCTGGGGCCTTCACAGTTTCGTTCAAATGGATCATTTGTGAGAAAACTTGAGCAAACCGCAGAAGATCCTTGTGCGTGTTCCTGTTGCCTTTCTGCCTGAGGTGCAGGGCATGAAGCCACAGCTTGATACACTGCTCAAATTCCATGTTATCCGCATACACAGCGCCCCTGTAAATGATGGGGTGGGAAACATCAATGTTGTCAGCACCTAAAATCCGTTCCCGAACTATAAGGCCTTCCATGTGAAGAGCGTCTCTGTCCTGCCGAATGGACTCCAGTTCCTGAGGGTTTCTACATTCAGTTCTGTTCCCATAGGCATGGATTGGTGGGAGAACCTCTTTTTCAAGAACGTTATCGCCATCTTGAAACCTCTCCAACATGGCTAAGTATAGATAGTGGTACGTCTTCATGATGTCATAGTTCTCACGGTCATTTGCAAAGGAGGCACCCAGGAGTTCCAAAGCTTCGATCCGACTCCTTCGGTCGCAGTCAGCATGCGAGAGCAGCAGTTCCACGACGTCGGCTTTACAGCTCTCGGCAGCTACCTTCAACGGCGTCATCCCGTGGCCGTTTACCACGATCGCCGCTCGCCACTTGATCAGCTCTTTCACAATGTCGATGTGCCCGGCCTCCGCTGCAAAGTGCAGCGCAGTGGCCCCGCAGTGTGCTTTCGCATTGGGGTCAGCACGCTGTTCCAGAAGGTACCTGACCACGTCCGTGTGCCCCTTATATGCCGCAATCATTAGGCAGGTGTTGTCATACTTGTTAGCGATGCTGATGTTGGCATTGTTCTCCACCAAGTATTTCACAATGTCCAGCCTGCCATCGAAGCACGCGGCGCGCAGCGGGGTGGAGTTCGTCACTGTGGTGTGGTTCACGTTGGCTCCATGGCTGACTAGAAGTTTAACAACTTCAAAGTGTCCTGCTCCTGCAGCGCACCAAAGAGCAGTGGCACCGTCAATGACATACCTAGGCGGGAAAAGAATACACAGTTAGACGATGGAGGCCACGCGCTCTAACCTAAGTGTAAGGTGTATCATTGGCCCTGACCAAGGACTCACTCTTCAGGACGCTAACAAAACACCAGCTTTGGTGAAAATAAAAACAGGCGACTTCAGCAAAGCACTCTGTGTAGTACTTGTACCTAGTATGAGCACAATAAATGTATCGTTATCATTTTATTTCTAAAGTACACATTTTTTAAAAAACTAAAAAATCACTTTCTTTCTGTAGCAACGGTAACATCTCAGAAAACAGGGATGAAGCATGCTGACACACTGCTCTTAAAATCACAGCCCACTCTGCCCTCAGCCTCCTGGTAGCCTCAAGGTAACACTTTCTCTCCGGGGAAAGCCACCCCAGGCCCTGCATTAACACTGTGTCAGAGTCTGTTCTAAGAAAAAACAATGAAGCAGATAATCTTGCTCTAAAATTATCTAATTAGAAAATCAAAATTATACTTACTCTACTATAACTAAGAGAGTGAAACAGTTACTCTTCCATAGAACACAGACCAACCACATAACCAACACCAAGCAAACGCCGCCAGGGGAACCTAGCCCACATAACACGGCATTTACATACCTGTCTACAGGGTTACAATGAAGGTACCATTTACTTCTGGGGAGGGTGTGGTCTTAGATGTCCAGATATATTACCTTTGGGGGACGTACTGAATCAGCAACTGTATCAAACTCAGATGATCACTTTGTAAAGTTTTACGCACTTACAATGAATGCATTTTTCTGAGTATGTGATACCCCATGTTAGAAGTTTTTATAGACATATATGTGTATTTGTATATCCTGTGTATCTATATGTGTCCCTAAAGCAAACCATTATGGGGGAATATTAACAGCAGGAAAAAACTAATAATTTGGGAAAACCGAGCAGATTACCTTACCTGGTATGACTGGGCTTTGTGCTCACTGAACATCTTACGCGCGCTGCATCTGCTACTTAACACACAAAATTCGTCTTCTGCTAGGAGGCCAATCTTCTCCAACTTTCCACTTCTACTTTTCCCCTCATCTCAGTTTCCCAATTTAATCTACTAGTTACTGACCATAAGACCGAAAAAATAAATGTCTGCTGAATGTTCAGGTCTACAGTGCTAGAACCAGTAAGAATATGTGGAAAGTTTAAGAGGAAAGTCAAAAAGTAGCACTCATTAGAGCAACTGAGCAAGAAAATCAAAACTCTCCCAGGTGAGCTGTTCACCTACAAACTTAGATCGTAACCCAGGGCAAATCTTATCTCCCATAAAGCAAAAAAAGAAAAAAGACGCGGCTTCGCTGGTTCTACGGCTTGAGTGTGGCAGCACCTCCCACACCCAGACGTTCCCAATGTGCTGGCATCACAGGCAAGGGGCTTTGAGAAGTGTCCCAGCCATGAGGTCCTCCCTCAGCACAGAGGCAGAGACAGCTCTCCCCCTCCCTCTGGAGGAAGCAGCCCTCCCCAGAAAGGGGACCTGCTGGCACCTTGGTCCTGGATCTTCCGCCTCCAGAATAGTGAGAAATAAATGTTCATTCTTTATAAAATTCCAAGCCTTGGTTATTTTGTTACAGTAGCACAAAAAGGACTAAGACATATAAATACTATAGTTCAATCCCCATTAACCCCACCACAAAAAAAGCTACCCTTATCACTTTTGCTAAAGTTAAAATACTTTGTAACAAATCAAGCCATTACTTTTTAAATTTCAAATACTGACACGTTTCTAAGCCAAAGCCTCCTCAATAACCACAGTTACCTATAGGGAAGAGAATAACACTGACTAGAAAGAGGCTTGAAGCCAGGCAAGGTGGCACGTGCCTGTAATGCCAGCACTCTGGGAGGCTGAAATAGAAGGATGTAAAGTTAATGCTGTCTCCAGATAAAAAAGGGCTGGAAATGTAGCTCAGAAAAGGACCTAAGTTCAATCCCAGTGTGAGAAAAAAGAGTGAGGGCTTGAAGATACTAGAAATTTCTTCATGTGGGTGCCAACCACGTGGATAGAGATTAGGGAAAATGTTTATCAAACTGAACACTTAGGGTCTGTGCGCTGTGCACTGTACACAAAATAGACCTCCAAGAAGTTAGAAGCTTTCTGAAGTTTCTTTTTAAATTTTTTTGATGCCACTTGGTCTAAGGATAATGCCATTTGGGCTGGTAAGTGGCACAGTGCTTGCCTGCCATGCACAAAGTCCTGGGTTCAACCCCCAACACCACCAAAAAAAGTGCCACTGAACTGTTCGTAGTTTTCTGGTTTTGTTTTTTAGTGAAGAACCACTAGGGCTGGAGCTGGAGCTAGGTGGTGGAGCGCTCACCCAGTACAGGAGACCCTGGGTTCAATGCCCCACACCAGTAAAGTACCATATTACAGCAGTGATGCTTTAACAGTTCTAACTAGCCAGACATGGTGGTGCATGCCTGCGATCCCAGCGCTCAGGAGGCTGAGGCAAAAGGATTGCTGCAAGTTCAAGGCCAGGCTGGGCTACACAGAGTTCAAACCTGGTCTGAGCTATAGAGTGAGACTCTATCTCCAAAACAAAAAAACAAAAAGTCTAACTAGAATTTTGCAGTTTGGTTTAATTAACATTTATTTATTATATCTTTGCCATGATTATATATGAAGCTCAATAAAAAGTATTTCACTATCCAAAAACTACCATTTGCAACAGTATCAGAAAAATATCAATATCTAGTAATAAACCAATGAAAATATGTAAGAATTACACACTAGAAACTACAAACAATCCTGAGATAAATAGCAGAAAACCTAAAAAACAGAAAAATAATTCATGTTCATGGTCTAGGAGATTCAACAGTGTTCAGATGTAAAGTCTCCACAAAAATCACCAGCAGGTTGTGTGTATGTGTGTGCATGTGTATGGTCACATGCATGTGGGTATATAAAGTGACAAGACAATTCTAAAAAGTATATGGAAATGCAACCAAGATAATCTTGAAGAAAAAATAAAGTTATAGAACAAGATAATTCTGACAAGTGTCACTGGGACAAGGACAGAACACTATATCAACAGAACAAAAAAAACCCTCCAGAAATAGACACATGCATAGTCGTTTGATTTATGACAAAGCTCCGGTGAAGTCAGGTAGAAAGTATAGTCTTTTGAACAAATACTGCTGAAGCAACTACATAATCTGCATGGGAAATTAGTCCTGACTCCTACCTCATACTGTATACAAAAGTTATAGTAATAATGGGCATGCTGGTACACACCTGGGAAGCAGAGGCCGGACAATCACAAGTTCAAGCCTAGTCCAGGTAACTTAGCAAAACACTGTCTCAAAATTCAAAACAGGAGAAGGAAGGAAGGAAGGAAGGAAGGAAGGAAGGAAGGAAGGAAAGAAAGAAAGAAAGAAAGAAAGAAAGAAAGAAAGAAAGAAAGAAAGAAAGAAAGAAATTTAAAAGGCTGGTAGTATAACTCAGTGCAAAGTATTGGGTTCAACCCTCAGTGCCGTGGAGGAAAAACAGTGATAGTGATACAGACCTTCAATATAAAAGCAAAGATTAAGAGTTTCTTTGAAAAGTCACACTACCTTAATGACTTTGGGATTGAACATGATTACTTGAACAGAATCTTAATATATTCACCATAAAGAAAAAAGGCTTATTGTACTTCACTAAAATTAATAAATTCTAATTATCAAAAGACATCACTGTATTCTAAAACTCAGTAAGCAATCCTCTCACTGGGAGAAGTCCCTGCAATAGATACCCATGACAAATTAAAAAAAAAAAAAAATCAGGCAATGTCTTTTTAAGAAAGGGGTTAAATACTAACAAGTATATTTCACAAAATACCCAAATGACCAATACACAAAAATGTTCAAAACAATTTATCACCAGAGAAATGCAAACTAAAACACAGTGACCATTAACACCCTGGGAGAGACTGAAAGACCGAAAGGGCAATGCTGCACGTGGCCTGGGATGCGAGCGCCAGAGGCTCTAGTTGCTGGAGGGATCAGCGGCTGGCAGGACCTGAACACGGCAGCCACTGGGCGAAGTGCTTGCTGTCAATTAGTTACACACATGTCTGCTTCAGAACCCGGCAACTGCACTCCTCGAGATGCCAAAGGGAAATTACTGCAAATGCTCACCAAAAGAAATACACGGGAACGTTCATAACAGGTTTTTTTAACAGGTAAACACTGAAGACAACCAAAATATCCATTAAGAGAAAAATGCAGACTACACAGCATTAAAAACAATTATTGATGTAACCACATGCTGCATCTCATAGATACTGGGTTTGGCAAAACAGCAGGCAAACACACAAGAATAAAGCGTCTGATTTCATTCAGAGGAAAGTCAAGTACAGGTGGAACTAATCTGTGGTAACAGAAGCCCAAATAATCATTACTGGGACTGGGAGGAGAGACAGAAAGGGACACAGAGAATTCAGGGTGATCCCAATAATTTACACACTAGCCTAGAAAGCAACCACAAAGACTTACACTTTAGATTCATGCACTTTACTAGATACATTATTACTAGATTATTAGATACATCCAAAATAATGAGGCACAAATGACTTTAAAGAAAAGTTTAAATGAACACGAATAATTTATATCAAATACATTCAATGTGCCAAGCACTGCAATTACTGCTTAATAAGCAATATACCATTTAATCCTCAAAACCACCTCACACAAGTAGATACTACTACTAGGTCCATTTTACAGAATAGGGCTTAGAGGTTTACAGGAGAGCAAATATACAAAGTAACTTTGAGGGTCCAGGGACATAACTCAGCGAGAAAGCAACTGCCTGGCAAGCACAAGGTTGTGAGTTCAATCTCTGGTTCAAAAGAAAACAGTACTTCAAGCACTATGAAGTGCACCAAATGGAAGGGAGGACAGTATCATGGTTCACAGATTTGTTCCCATTTATCGGGTATCAGGCAGGGGATATAGCTCAGTGGCAAAAGTGCCTGCCTGGTAAGCGCAAGATCCTGAGTTCAATTCCTGATACCCCCCCAAAAATTTTTTTGAATATTTTTTCAAACTGATTATTAACGTCACCTATCAAATGAATATATATGTAATATATGGTTATATTTTCAGAGTTAACAACAATGTTACCTTGTGCTGGTTTTCAAACTATGAACATCTTAACATTATATAATATGAATCTAGACAATCTAAAACTCAAGAAATGTTACCTTAAAATAGGCACTTGTGTACATTAGTAATTAAGATTTACTCTTTTAAAGATGAAAACGAGACAAAAGTTACAATATATTTCTGACTTCAAACTTTAAAAATCTGTTATAAAAGTAAAAAGTAAATTACAAATCTGTACTTCACTTGGTTTTTCGGTACCAAGACTGAATGATGGCCTCGTGCACGCTAGGCAGGCGCTCCCCACTGGGCTCTACCCTTAGACCCTTCTTAGCTTTTATTACAAACTACTTGGTTAGTTTAGTATTTTTCTTGGTGTAGTCTAATAACTTCCATTACTTTCCTTTGATGACAGAAGCCTCACAAAAGTGACAATTACCTGCCGGCCACGGAGGTGATACCTCTAATTCTAGCTACCCAAGAAGCTGAAGCAGGCCAATCACAAGTTTGAGCCTGGGTAATTTATAAACCTCTGACATTCCACTGTCCATAAAATCTAGTCAAATGATAAGACTATGCTGGTTTGAAACAAGATACTAAATGCATTTAACCTAATATAAAGATGTAGTAAGTCTACTGCGATATTTACCAAGTCCCATGAAAGAAACACCATATAAAACAACAATCTGTCTAGTCTCAGTCAAAAGTGCAGCGCAAATTCTCTGTTTATATGTTTCATAGGGCTGGGGAGTAAGCTCAGCGGTGTAAGCACCTGCCTGGCGAGCGCGCAGTCATGAGTTCGATCCCAGGTACAAAAAAAAAAAAGATAAAATCAGTGCGTGTCTCATAATTTAAAAATACATAATGTGATATTTACCTTGTCAAACAAAAAGTTTGCAACAGACCACAGAAAGTTTTCACAATAAGAGATAACATTTCTCATGTTTGTTATCCAGCTATTTAGGAAGCTAAGGCAGAAGGACGCAAGTTCAAGGACAACCTGGGCAACTTAGAGACCCTGTCTCAAAATAAAACATAAAAAGGGCAGGGGAGGTAGCTCAGTGATACATGCTTGCCAAGCACTCATGAGGGCTTTTGTGTTCAATCCTTAATATCACAGAAGGATGGAGGGGCTGCATGCTAGGTATGATGGTGCACACCTGAGATCCCAATACTTGGAAGGTTGAAGCAGGAGGATCTAGAGTTCAAGGACAGCCTAGAACATATAGGGAGACCACCAAAAAGAGAAACAGACAGACAGAAACAGAGAGAGAAAGAATGAAAACATTTCTTATCACAAAGCTAAATCCATCCATTTCCTGGTTCAATCTGAAATGGAAACACCTGACTCAAGCACTTGAACTGGAAATAAAAATTCATTTAATGTATAAAATCAGCCCTTTAACCAAACTCCTTAAAATCACTTACTGGCTCAAATGTAGCTCCTTGAAATATGTATGTCCAGTGACTTTCCAGTAACAAAGTATATATAGAAATGACCTCAAAGCAGCTTCCCCAAAGGCTTTCCAAATGAAGTTGCTGCACGTGGGGCTCCCGCACACCCGCCCCCGCCTGGGCATCTGCGCACCAGCACTGCAGGGAGGAGGACTCTGCACAAGCCCGGCCCGCACCAGCCCTGACCTCCCCAAGCCACGGCCGAAAACCTCGTGTAGAACATGCAACCCCTGCAACCTCCATACACGGCCTAGCCCTCGGCGCCCACACCGCCGCAGCGTTCGTGGCCTGTGGGGCATCTCCCCGTCGTTTTCGGCCACTTCCACAACATCCAGAGCAGCTGCCCCTCTCCAGCTGAAGGTGCTTTCAGTCCCACTCATGTCCACTTACCTAGATCAGGTCTGGTATGCAGGTGTGAGCCAGAAGGAAAATAACCTCAAATCATGCTTCTAAAAACTGTGAAGACAGACCCCACTAGTAACATGAGGTTTTATGTAGGCCTCTTTCTTTCCTATTTTAAACTGAGTTTTCTAAGGTACTCAGTTTTTAGTTTCCTAAGACACACAGATTTTTCCTTAAAAGTGGTTTTAAGGGCCAGGGTGTAGTTCAATGGTAGAGTGCTTGCCCAGCATGTGTGAGGCCCTGGGTTTGATCCCCAGAACCGCCACCGCACAACTACGTGAAAACAGTAGCTATTTATTTTGATGTCTCTCTCTCTCTCTCTCTCTCTCTCTCTCTCTCTCTCACACACACACACAAATATAACACATCAAATAATTACATAGACATAGTTGCATGAGATGAAGCTACGAAGACATTCTAAAAATAAATATAAAGCAAATAAGAGACATTTTAAATAAAAATATTAATAAGATGGTGAATAATTTGGCCCAAGCTTGTAATGCTGACATGAAAATAACTTACAATTAGAAACACTAATCTACCTCAGCACACAAAGACAACCTGTCAGCCCTCGCCTGGCCATGGGGCTCAAACGCCACCGATGAACCTAAGGTAGAGGGACTGGCTAGTACTTCAAGGCCACTGCAAAGCAAGGAGGTGGGACGGGCTGGGAGCACCTGCCTCACACACTGGGGGCCCTGGGTTCCACTTCCAGCACCACAAAACCAAAAAGCCCCAAGGGCTGAGTGTGCTTCACACTGTTAACACTGCTCAGGCCGCCACTGGCTGCGTCTACAAGGAGGGCAAAGGGCAACCGTCACATTTGCAAGTAACAGTATTTTCCCACTTTTAAAATGCCAAACTGACTGGGATAAAGAGTAGCACAGTTTCACATTCTGGTGTGAGTAGGCAGCAAGGTGCCCATAAATTTCAATCCTTCTCTTTCATCAATTGGTAAGCTCCCCAAAAGTAGAAACCTCACATTTCTTTGTATACTTAAGAGAATGTGACACAGGATTAGGACTCCTCTAGGCATTTAATAAATAAAATGAAAACTGAACTACTTTAATATAACTGCTAATACAGTCATAATTGTAATAATCCATACACTAGACAGATTGTAAGGCACCAAGCTGAAAGTTGTGAAACCGAAGTTGACCAGTTTCACGCTTGCTATTTTATACACCGGCCATCACCATGTGATCTCCCCTCTCTTCAGTCTCCCACAGCCTCTTTCCTAACTGCCCCAGTTTGAATCTCTTCTTTCCATAGCACCGAAATGCTTGTCATTGCAAGTGCACCAGGCCACTGTCCCTTTTCCTCTTAGCGTCTTTTACACCAACCTCAGATGTCATTCCTCTGTGACGCCTTCCCATTGTCTCAGGCACAGCTGAGTATTCCCCTTCCTTCTGTCCTCCCTCACTAGTCCAAAAGATTTCCACCCATTTAAATGTCACAGCATCTGCAATTACTCATTCGTGTGTCTCCTCTCTCCCCTCCACTGCCCTCCACTGTGAGCACACTGTGTCACTCATCACTGCACACCAGTCTCTATCACAGAACCTAGCACACAGTAGGTGTTCAATAAATGTTTGCTCGCTGAATCCCATAATTTCTTTGCTTTTCAAACTCACGACCTAGCACTTGTCAGACAGGTGCTTATGACGCTGAGCCAAATCCCCAACTGAATCCCATAATTTCACTGGCCAGTGCAAAATACTGGACCAGGTAAACCACTACACAGGCTCAATTCTAATCATTCTGAGTTCTTTAACCACCTGATAGTAGCTTTCTCTGCCAATCTGAGAAGACAGCAAGAAGCAAAGCCTTTCAAGGTTCTTTAGAGATCTTTGTCCTCTCTCAAGTTCTCCCTTATCCACACAGACCTCAGCAAATTTCTTAATTCCCCACAGCTGCTGTTGCAGAGATTCCTATCTTAGTAGATACAGGTACCCGTGGCTGAAAGGGTACTGAGGGTCAGAGGTCGCTCTGGCTTCACTCCTCCTCTAGGTGCAGGCAAGGCTGTGAGAATACAGAAGTTAAGATACCGAAGACAGCCAGTCAGGGAAGCAAACAAGAATTGGGCTGCCATATAATATCTACACTGGTGGTCCTAGAGATAAGCCACCACCCAAGGCTGATACCTCATTAAAATATAACACTCAAAAACATTTCCCACTCATCTAAACCAATCTAAAAAGCTTTTATTATATCAACCAAAATTTAACATTGCCCTTAACATCTTTAAAAAATTTTTTTTCAATCAGGTTTTAGCTAGGCAGCTTTTAAGCACGAAAACTAAACATACTTTTTATGTCTGGATGCCACCTACTTCAAAAGAAAATGCTAAAATAGTTATGTATTGGCAGGAATCAAGAAAAACAAATACAAACAAGGAAGCAAAACCTTTATCAGCTGTAATCTGTAAGACATTTCATATAATCCGTCAGCACAAAAAAAAGGATAAGGTTAAAACTGAAAATTCCGTGTCCATCACCATACCCAAATATGTACAACTCAAAGGACAGATTTTAAATTATGGCAACATGGTTTTTTGAAACCCCCACCTTGAATAACAAACAACATAGCAGTGTAACTTGTAATTAACAATGGCATCATCTTCTACACCAGCCACTTCCGCAAATATCTACCCCTCAAAGTGGAAAGCCTCAGAATTATGTCTGAAGATGTTTGACTGGCCTCCTGAGAATCCCCCAAAAGGCTACAGCTGTTAGTGGCTCTGGGGGCCTATTTTCACCTAACAGCCTCAGCAATCTTCTGAACATTTACCGGCCAACTCACTTGTAAGGGAGAGAGCTAGTGTCCCAGTAACTCGGAAGAGATCTTCAATTTTAACTGCTGACCTCGTTCATTTCTGGTGTCGGTAATGACGCCCAATACTAATAAAAGCTAAAGCCTGAGAAAGCAACCAGCCTTCCACCCTGCTGGTTCACGATCCAGTGAACCCACCTAGGGGGAAATAAGGGGCAGGGGCCGATGAGGATGAGAAGCAAAACGTAGAATGGAGCGTTCGCCTTGGCAAACGAAGTGGGCATAGGTAGGACTGCATGGGGTACCAAAGGAGACGTGCGCACCCACATGGAGAGGGTCGGAGGGAGGGAGGGACCGGTGGATTGGCGGGAAGCTGGAGTCGGAAGGTACCTACCCGTCGAAGCGGACAGTGCCGGTCTGCTGGGTCTGCACTCGGTAATGCTCTAATAGCAAGCGCACCACCTTGGCGTGCCCGTTGCGGGCTGCGATGATGAGGGGCGTGGAGCGCTGCCCTCCCTGCTGGCTGACATAGCCAAGCAGGTAGCGGATGTCGCTTTCAGACCGGTTGAGCAGAAGGGCGGCCAGAGTCAACACTTTTCCCTCGCTGGCTGCCTTGTACACATAGCCAGCCAGGCCCTCCATGGCCGCCGCCAACTCCAACACCCGTTTGGTCGCCACCGCTGCTGCTGCCTTGCGCCCCCGGAGGCCGCGTCCGCCAGCACTTCAGATCTGGGCTCTCCTGGCCCATTCAACAGGGAGCCGCCGCCGCCGCCGCGCCCAGGCAGCAGCGCGGCCCGAGGAGGGCGGAGACGCGGGGGTGGCCGAGGGCCGCTCGGGGCAAGTCCGCAACCAGCCCAGGCAGGGAGGAGCGCGGTCAGGGCCGCCCCCAAGGCCCCAGGCTCCGGCCCTGGGCCGAGGGCACCTCCATATGGCCGCCGCCCCGGGCCTTGCGCCGGACCCCTCCTTCCTGCAGGCTGCGACAGGCGCGTGCCCGAGCTACGGGTCGCCAGCGGGGTCCGAGGAGGGCCGCGCGCGCCTCGCCCGACCCGGTCTGAGGCCTGAAACTGCCTCCGCCTTCGCGGTCCCTGGCTGGAGGAAACCCGCCGGCGCTCGCCCACCGCAGCTCTCAAGTTCTGAGTGCTTTCCTGCGCAGGGTTTTGGGGGAGCCCTCGCTTGGGTGGCCCGGGGAATTGCGGAAAGCTCTGGCTGGGGCAGCGCCGGAACTTGGGGCGGGAGGAGGCGAGAGAGCGTCGCCAGCCTAGGCCAGGAAGGGCGGAGAGAGCCGGAGGAGCGGGTAAGTGTGCTGTGTCTCCTCCTAAGCTGTCCTGCTGACGTGCGAGGCCCGGGCGAACAAAGGTTCCGCTGCGTGGAGGTGGCCGAGCCCCAGGAGCCTCCTCGTCGCCCCCACATGACTCTGGAGTTGCCTAGTCAGGGACGGGGGTCGAGCGACGGCGCTGAACCTGTAGGCTAGAGAGCCCACCCCACTTTATTCCGGACAGTGCACACCGTGATGGGAGCTGAGCGTGGGGTGCACCCTCCGGATCCGTTTTAGGAAAAAGGCGGCATCCTCGAGCCCCCAAATGTGACAGGACGTGAGAGTCTCTGCATCAGACTCTGAAAAGGGCGCGGGAGTCCGGCCTGGGGAGGGAATCAGTGTGTGCGTAAGATAGGGAGCCCAGAGGGCCAGGCATCCTAGGAAGGAGGGAGTAACATGGTCACACAGCAGGTCTCTAATGCTCAGCACCTCCCCTCTCTCATAGTCCTCACGAGATTGTTATTAGGGTTCTAAAGGGTCATTTAACCGGTTAATACTACAGACCTAAAGTGCTCCAGGCTCTGCTTAGTACTAGGGATTGGGTTAAGTAAGCTGCTTTCTTCAGGCCAGGGACTCGTGCTGGGGACTTGCCCAGGGTAAAGCAAACAAGAAAACAAATGATAGCCGAGCCCAGTTAACTTGGTACCTTTGCAATCGCTATGCAGTCAATGAAATAGAGTAATGGAAGTGTGGGCAGCGCGACTAATTTAGTTTGGGTGGTCAGACAAGACCTTCCTGATAAGTGACAAGAACAGAGGCTACTGTGGCAAGAGCTGATACCTAGTCCCTGAAAGGGAACAGCCTGTGGCCCAGAAAGGTTGGTATGGCTGCAGCAGAGCCCCCCCACAGGGAAAGAGCTGAGAGATAGCATGAGCAGCAGGCAAGTCATGTTAGGGCCCAAGGACCCATAGCAAAGGGGTTTAAATTCTGCTCTGCCATGAGCCCATTTGAAGAGTCTCGAGCAGGAAAGTGACAAGGTAGTATTTATGTTTTCAAAAAGATCACCGTGAGCCAGGTATGGTGGCACAGGTACATGATCCCAGCATTCAGGAGGCTGAGGCAGGACAATCGCTGTGAGTTTGAGGCCAGCCTCAGTGTGAGACCGTCTCAAAAAACAAAAGAGAAAACAGAACAAAAAGGTTCACTGTGGTCACTGTGCAGAAGGCAAACTGCAGGAGGCAAAGAATAAAAACAGGCCAGGCAGGAGGAGAGGCTTAGATCAGGACGGCAGGATGGATTAGAGGGGGTGGAGCTCCTGGAGTTGTCCCAGGATGGAAGTTACTTCCTCTTCACGGACCAACCCTCCAAGGACAACATCTCCCTAGTGAACAAAATATATTTACTCGACTTCAAGGAACAGGTCTGTACTCCACAGTATCATAAATTACTCGAACCCACCCTTACCACCCTAAGAGATGAGGATGTCACCCCCTAGAGCTCCTGGAGGGGTTATAAGCCACTTCTCCCATCACTCCCATTCCACAGCAGATCCCTGCACAAACGGTGGATCTTTGCCCCTTACCATAACAAACCAAAAACAACCTTGGACGCAGTGGCGGACAGTGAGAATCACTGCTGCTATCTCTGAAACAGCTGGTGGACAAATGGGACTCTGGCTGGTTTTCATCTGAAGCTTCAGAGATGTAAGAAAATCCAAGTTTCTGGGCTGGGGATTTAGCTCAGTGGCATAAGCACCTGCCTTGCAAGCGCACAGTCGTGAGTTCGATCTCCAGTACCAATAAAAAAGAAAAAAAAGAAAATCCAGTTTCTGATGGGTTACCCCAGGCTCCTTGGCCTCTGGGGGCTTAGGAGTAACACACTCAAAAGGTGATCTGGGGCTTTCGGATTCCGGCTTCCTTCTCTAGCCCTTCTGCCTCTCTCCATCTCCCTGCCCTGCACCCCTTCCTGTGCCGGTTACCTGAGCACAGAGATGCACCTGCGGGCCTCCGGCCTCCCTAGCAGACCTCACAGCCATCTGCCCTCCTAATCCCTGCATCATTCTCTTCCCATCCAACTTTTTGAAGATGATTTAAAAGTCTAGACAGAGCTCTTGTTCCAGTTTTGTTTTCTGAGGAGACCACGGGAGGGGATGTAAAAAGAATGGAGATGTGTTATGTACATATATCAACTCCCCACAATAAATGTAATTTAATCATCATGTAATGCAAATTAGAATTCTGAAAAATTTAAATAAAAGACCTGATTTGTTCAGACACTCACTGCTCACAAACAGACTGTCTTCTTCCTATTGCCCTCCTCACCCCTTGATTGGTGGTGTCACTGGATAGATGCTTGGAGGAGTAACTAGACCAAGAGCCACACTTGAGGGGTTCAGAACTCGGAATGTGTGGGCTCCACCCCAAGACAAGAATAAGTGCCTGCTCCAGCCACCCGAGGTCAAGACCCTTGAGCTGCTGTTTTCTTCTATATTTATCATAGTTGCTAAGTAAAGGGTTCTGGGCTCCCTCGGTTGCTCAATAGCCATTGGCCAATTGCAGACTGTTTAGTTGCCTCTATTTACCTGGCCTTGAAAGATGATATTTCTGTGGTCAGGTTGGGCAGATCTGGAGAGAGGAAATGTAAACAGGGCCAGGCTGCTTCTCCAAAGGCCAAAGCCCAGAAATAGTTCCTTGCGCCTCCAACGTATTGTCCTCTCCCTGGACAGAAAACCACTGAGCGAATGGAAAATGGTACAACATAGCGATGAGCTGGAACCTGAGAGAAACAGATTTGCTGGTGATGGTGAACTGTAGACGTCACCTGGGCAAAGGCAGGATGCTGGTCTCCCAGCACTGTGCTTCTGAGGGATCCTGGTGGCCAATGAGCAGAACTGGCTGGACCTTTACCTTTCACAGTGCGCACCTTCTTCCAAGCTGGGATGACCCAGCCTTACAGCTCTGCGACAGTGAGTTTCTCAGAGCTCATAGAGGGGACACGCAAATGTTACGTTTCAAGCACAATAAAGACACAGAATAGATCCACCTAGGGTGCCCATACCTACGATCTAGGTATGTGGCTTTGGGAACGTCCCTTCAGCTGTATAGTGGAGTTCACTACTCCGCTGTGAGATGGGGCTTTGCAAGCTCCTTGGCCTCTCTCGGTCCTGGGAAGGTCAGACTGGTTTCCCTCCTCACTCCCATCCTGGCAGTCTCCTTCCTATGATACTATGACTCTGTCCCTTGAGGACTTTTCACCCCACCTGCATTTTCTCTGCAGAAGGCGAGTCAATCAAAAGAGCTGGGGAGGCTGATTAACAAATGCTCAAAAATTCCAAGAAGGCTGGGTGTAGTGGGGCGCACCTGTAATCCCAGCAATTGGGAAGCTGAGGCAGGAGGATCATTGGGAGTTCGAGGCCAACCTGAGCTACAAAGTGAGTTCAGGACCAGCTCGAACTACATAGTGAAACCTTGTCTCTAAGGACCAAAAAAAAAAAAAAAAAATCCAACAAAACTACCAAAGAAAGATGTCACTGATCAAGGTGACCAAAGAATCAAGGTGTTAGGGCCCAGCTTCCTGGTAACGATAACAGGGATCGTTGGCACAGGGACGGGGAAAGAGGTGGAATCCTGGGCCTTTACCAGCTGCTCATTAGAAGCATGATTTGTGCCTTCTCCTGGGACAGCCAGAGATTTAGAAGGCAGTTTTGCCAGGGCTGGGAATGCAGCTCAGCAGCACAGTGTGTGCCTGGCAAGTACAAGGTCCTGAGTTCAATTCCCCATACCCTCCCCCCAGGAAGTCAGTTTTGCTACAAACCATGACCTTAACCTGGGCCTTCAGATGCCCAATAGATTAACTAAAAGCAGAAGAAAGTTTGACTTTCGTCCTTCGTTGCTATAAATCTTGGGTCAAATCTCCCCTTAGCTGTGCACATAGATGCCAATTATTTAGGGAGTATCCATCTAAAAGTTGGCATATCGAAGTTGACTAGCCCTGAGTCTCCCTCCAAGACTGAGGACCCAAGACAGGAGGTTTACCGGGACATCCAGCCACGCCCAGCCACTGTCTTGATCCTGTCACCACCTGGATTCCAAGGAAGGCAGAGCCCGCATGACCGAGACCCCCACTGACAGCGACGGTCCTTTCCTGGAAGGGAAACTGTCCCTCGGCCATAGATTCCAGAGCCATGACAGCAGGCTGAGATAATCGTGACCAACTGGACGCTAGGCCACCTTGAAAAGCTGGCCTCCCGCCTTGGGGGTGAGTCACTCAACCCCTAAACCAAGCAAGCTTCCTCCAGCTGACCAGGCTGGAGTCCTTTCCTATCTTCCCTCTAACTTTCCAATTCCAGCTTCTTTTTCCTGTAGATGTGTGACTTTGTTTTAATTTCCATTATTCCTAAAAGCGAGGTCCCAAGCTAGGAGGCAACAGGCCTGCGAGCAAGCAGTCTGAAGCAGCACGTCTGCTGGGTTCTGACCCTGGGGTTCCCTGGACCACAACGCCCAGCAGGTATGGATGTGGGACAGTGCTTGAAGCAGCACCAGCCAGCTCCGGCTGGCTGCTTATCTCTGCCTGGCGACACAGCAGCCACTCGACATGGAATAGCATTGTAAATCTACACGAGTCTCTGAAGCCTGTGCCAGGACCACTCCCGGTTGCTGACCACAAGGAGCTGTTAAAAAGTTTGCCCAGCTGTCTGACCCTTGTCCAGTGTGCTGCCACCCCCCTGTCCCTCCCTTTAGCCCCTGTCTGCTGTCCCCGCCCAGCCTGTCCTCCACAGTTCGGATGCCAGCTGTCCATGCCCAGCATCCTGGTCGCCTCACCTGGGCCCTGGTGCCAGTTGCCAATCAGCTATCCTGTGCTGGGGGGGGGGGCTGTCCAGGAACACAGGTCGGAAGCCAAGCCACAGTGACCTCCTGGAGATCGTCCTCAGCCCACACCACTTGATGCTTGGCTTGGATGCCTCTGTTTTTTATAATAACAACTGGTGTCCAGCACCTTATAATCTTCACAGCACCCACCAGTCCTCACACAAGGCTTGTTCCCAGGCCTCCTCACTGCACTAGGCCTGCAGTGACACAGGTGTGGCAACTCTGCCAGCGTTCCACACCTGCTGCTTGCTGGTTGTATGACACTGGAATGTCTCAAAGCCTCAGTTTCCATATCTGTGAAATGGGGTTAGTAATTGTGCTTAGCCTGGCTGAAGGATTCACACACACGGTTCCAGAGCACTGTAAGTGCTGCCTGTGGTCAGTTGACCCCACCCCTCAATCCTGTGGGAAGAGACACTGCAAGTCCATTCTCGCCCCAGTCAGCATGAGTTTAAACCACATGAACCCGACGGCCTCTCGAAGCTCCTTGAAGCTATGATTTCACATGAATCACAGTCATTTGTGGGCTTCTCAGTGCTTTGCACTGGAGCAGTCTCTGAAGGCCCCGTCCTTTACACCTGGCTATGACCACAGCTGGCCGTCACCCCGGATGGTGCCAGCTCCTAACAGGAACCCTCTAAAGTAGCTCCTGTAAAAAAATAAAACAAATTAAGTAGCTCCTGTGTGTGTGACTCCTGCAGCAAATGAATGAACCACGCTGGGCCTCAGTTTCTGCATCCATAAGATGGGTGTGATGGTCATGGACACGGCCTGCTAAGAGCTGTGTCCACTGTGTGTGCAGATGATGCAGCCACTTCTTGTCACCTGTAGCCAAGGAACCCTGTCCCCATGCTGCCATGGCCCTGGGTCCAAGCTGAGACAGGACTGGGTCCAGAGCTTTGTTTTAGGACTTCTTGCTGCCCTGTGGC
Source organism: Dolichotis patagonum (assembly GCA_004027295.1). Classification (NCBI taxonomy): domain Eukaryota; kingdom Metazoa; phylum Chordata; class Mammalia; order Rodentia; family Caviidae; genus Dolichotis; species Dolichotis patagonum. The sequence goes on along the minus strand of PVJX010000024.1, from coordinate 124,427 downwards.
ACCTGTGCAGTTACAGGCCCCGTCTCTCCCTCCTCTTCCCTGGCAAGGGAGCCCCATGCAGGCAGTTTTGGGGAGGGCAGTGAGGCAGCACAGAGCCCGCAGGGGCAAGGGAGAGCCCTGGAGGCTCTCGGGTCACGCGGCAGGAGGACGCCCAGCCAGCCTGCACACAGGGCTGCTTTAGCACTCCCTCACGGGGCCTTGGGCCAGAAGTCTGGGTGGCAACCCTGAACCAGCCTCATGAATGTCACCCCGGAAGCCGGCCCCGCCTCCTCCACAGAGGCCCTGGCCTCACAGTGGTTTCCATTTCTGAGCCCTGATTCACTCAGAGCCCAGACCAGACCAGACCAGACCAGACAGAAAGTGGGCAGAAAACATATTAGGGTGGAGCTGGGCGGGACCGAAGCAGAAGCTGGCAGGAGAGGGAGAGGGGAAGGCAGAGGCAGCTGCCTGCTTGAGGAGCCCCAGGACAGGGCCAGCCCTAGCCAGTTTCTCTTCCCCAAAGCCAGCTTGACTAATTCAAACACAGATCCAAAAATGCTAATGTCTGTATTTTTCCTTTCCAATACTGAGGACTGAACGTTCGCACCAAGTCATATTCCCAACCTTTTAATTTTTTTTTTACTTTTAGACATGGTCTTGCTAAATCACTAAACTGGCCAGGTTGGGGTTGAACTTGTGATCCTCCTGCCTCAGCCTCCTGAGTAACTAAGACTACAGGTGTGCACCACTACACTTACCTTGAATATTTTTGAATTATATAAATATTCTCCCCTTATCCATGGTTTTCCTTTTCACCATTTCAGTTACCCATGGTTAACTATTGCCTAAAAATACTAAGATTTGTTTTTGATTCTTTCAAGAGAGAGAAAGACTTAACCTTCACATAGCTTTTGCGATATCATTATAATTGTACATTGTTATTAGTTGGTGTTAATCTCTCACAGTGCCTGATTTATGCATCATACCCTATCATAGGTGTGTACCTATAGGAGAAGTAGAAAACACAGGCTTGAGTACTGTGCACGGTCTCAGGCACCTGCTGGGGACCCGGAACACACCCTTCCCGGTGAGGGCGCCCACAGCCAGAGGTCTGCACCGTCTGCTCCGCTCCTCCCAGTGGACTCGGCAGGCGCTGCCCCCTGTGTTTGAGCCGGCGAGCCTGAGAATTAGCGGGGGTGTCTCTCGGTTCAGGTGAGAAAAGCTGAGCAGAGTTTCCTGGAAGGCGAGGCTCCTGTGGGTGAGGCCCAGCTCTGCCCTCCTGGGGGTGAGGTTTCTAGACAGAGCTCTGTGCATGCCTGCCATGTATGCGGCCTTGGGTTCCATCCCCCCTACACACACACACACACACACACACAATTCTTTTTGAGACAGTGTCTTACTATGTAGCCCTGGCTGGCTTCAAACTTGTGGCGATCCTGCCTCAGCCTCCCGAGTGCTGGGACTACACTCAGTATATTAAAAAATGCTCAATATATTAAAAAAAAATATGCTTAGTATATTAAAAAATAAAAATAAAGACAAAATGATGATATAGCAGTACATGTGTGCTGCTTTATACACACGTGAATAACAAGCACCGCCTGCTGAGTGCGTCCACCAGACAGCAAGGCTCCTCCACTGCCTGCAGATCCTGCTCCCGAGCACGCTCTTTGCTGGCAGCTGCTCTGCTGTCTCTCTCTGATGAACCAGATCCTCTCTGCTCCTGGGAACCAGGCTCAGAGAAGCAGCACACACACACACACACATTCGGGCCACCACCGCCCTTGACACACGTCTCTGTCACTCTTGTCTGGAGTTCATGTCCTTCTTTCGTTACCTATGACACTGGCAAGGGCAAAAGCTCAGTGCCTAGTGCTGTGCCTGTCCCAGCTCACGAGTGCTATCCTGAGACTGTGTCACCCCATGGGGCGGGGAGGAGGCTGGCTCTGAGAAATGCGTCATCAAGCATTGTGCAAATTCACATGGGGTGTGTGAGGCTTCTGTCTACAGAACACACCACGCTGCTGCATGGTGTGCCTCCACACCCTGGCACAAGGACGATGGTGTGGCGAGGCGAACAGACACACCAGTAGCCCTGTTGCTAATTATCAAGTGTGTGCTGTGTTGTACACAACTATCGGAGTAGAGGGATTTTTTTACAGCAGTGGTACAACAAACGCACAAGTGGTACACTGTGTAATGATGAAACCAGAGCTATGTCACAGACCATGGGAATTTTACAGCCCTGTTTTAACCTTGGGGACCACTGTCATGTATGTGGTCTGTCCTTGACTACATTCACAACAACTCTAATGCAGACACAAAGTAATTTTTACTGGTGATAAAGTCTCTGTGGTTTGTTGCTTACACTTACAATGAAAAGAAATAATATATTTCATTTAAAGGTTTATGAAAATAAATAGCAGGGCTGAGGAGACAGCTCAGTGGCACAGTGCCTGCCTGGCAAGTTCCAGGTCCTGAGTTTGAGCCCCAGTACAAAAAAAAAGAATAAGGAAAAAAACTCAGCCAGGCATCGTGGTGCACGCCTGTCGTCCCAGCATTCTGACAGGCTGAGGCAGGAGGATTCCAAGTTTGAGACCAGCCTTGGCAATTTGGTGACTTGGGGAGACCCTGTCTCACAATAAAAATAAAATAAAAGGCTGGGGATGTACGTACCTCCATGTGAAGGCCCTGGCTTCTTTAAGAAGTAAAAAAGGGTGAAAAGGGAGGGAAAAGGAGAAAAGAAGAAAGGAGAGTGAGGGGAGAAGGTGGGGAGTATATTGTTTCCATTCAAGTTCACAGAATTTGTGGCTTCTACACTGCCAATTCTCCAGAGCACCAGAAAAACCTGTTGATCAAGCAAAGTCCAAGTACTCACTTTAGTGCTTACTTCTAAAGTTAGTGGATGGGGTGTGTCCTGGGCTTGCTACTGGAAGCAAGAACAACTAAGGGGACAGGTACAGGTGTGTGTTCTTCAACGTACTTGCAACAAAAAATAGAGAAGATGAAACTGGACAATATCAGCGGCAAAACCACCAATAACAAAAACCCCAGTATCAGTAGCATAAAGACCAAGGCTTCTCCTCAGCAAATTATTATATCCGGATTTTTGTGTAAAGTTTAGAAGACCTAAGTAAATGGGAGGCTATGCCACATTTATGGTTTGGTTACCACGCACGGGGTGTGTGTGTGTGTGTGTGTGTGTGTGTGTGGTGCTGAGGGTGGAACCCAGGACCTCACACATGCTGGGCAAATACTCTACCACCAAGCTGTATCCCACCCAACGTGTGTAAGTTGGAAGACTTAGCATAAAGGTATCAGTTCTCCTCTACTATTGTTTGACTTCAATGCCATCTGACTTAGTATCCCAAGTTTTTTTTCCTTTCTGTAGAAATGGCAGCTAGGGGTATAGCTCAGCTGCCTGGCAAGCGTGAGGTCCTGAGTTTGATTTCTGGTTCAAAAAAAGGAAAGAAAGAAATGGTACCAGGCATGGTGGCGCATGCCTGTAATCTTAGCACTTGGGAGGCTGAGACGGGAGGACTGCTGCAAGTTTGAGGCCAGCATGGGTTATGTTCAAGGCCAGCCTGAACTGCATAGAGAAATCCTGTCTCAAAAAGAAAAAAAAAATTTTAAAAAAATAGCTGGGCATATAGCTCAGGCCAAAATGCCATCAAATCTTTAAAAACAGACCCTAATTTCTCCAAGCAGAGTTCAAACTTCCAACTTCTTATGAAGACCACACATGTGTTTTCGCTTGAATCATGATCTAAATGTGGCATTTGGTCACTAGGTACCCTAAATTTGTTTGAAGTCAGAGAGATTCCCTCTCCCTCCTCCTTCCACCTTCCTTGCTTTCTATTTACTTGCTGAAGGAAGTAGGTTGCAGCCTGGAATGCGCTGACCACATCCACCTGGTATGTGGCTTTCTATAAGTTGACACCTGGTGGGTGGAGTTAGTGACTTGGTCAGTTGAGGTTTGAGGCCAGGGAGTCCACAAGTAGAGCTGCACTACGGGAAGGCAGGGGACAGCTGGTTGTCTTTCCCACTGTTTCCTCTGTGACCAGCGATGACCGCCAGCTATGTCTGTCATTTCCTGGAGGGTCATACTGTTACTTATCTGAGAACTGTGATATTTTTCTGGAGAAGCTTGCTCCCGTCAGCTCCGCCAAGACACAGCTCCTCTCCCACGGTCCGCGTGGAAAAGGCAGCCCACACTGGATTCTCTACTTTTGCTTTGTTGAGTATTTATTCTCAAAACAGCAAATCGTGTCCCTGCCTCTGGCCATGGTCTCAGGACAGGACAGGGAGGGAGGGGAGGCCAGGACAGGGACGCCCGACGGCAGGACAGCGCCAGGGACAAGGGTGCGAGCTGCGTGATTCACTTATGAAACTCAGAGATAAAAATAAGGATTTCAAGGCAAGGACACTAGTATATTAAAGTAAAGGTGAAGGTCTTGTGACCATGAGCCATGTGACTTCCTGGTGACACTCACCATCCCGCAGAAACGCAGAGTGCGCTGTGGGTGTGAGCCACGTTTGCCATTTTTAATCATCCAGTATCCATTTTTAAAAAGTTAAGAGAAACAGATGAGATTAATTTTCATAAAAAGTGTAGGTAGCCCAAAAGAGCTGAAATAGCACGTCAACATGTCATCGGTATTAAAAATCATGAAGACGTTTGCCATTTTCATTTCCCACACCCAAGTCTTCCAAATCTCATGTGTATTTTATACTCACTGCACATCTTGGGGCTGGAGATGTAGCTCAGTAGTAGAGCACTTACCTAGCATACGTGAGGTCCTGGGTTCGATTCCCAGCACTGCAAAAGGGAGAGGTCGTTGGGTTTTAAGTGACGAGTGGCCTCGTGGCTGTGGTAGGGGAAAGGGCAGGTACAGAGGAGGAAAACAGAAATGTGTTGGCTGGGCTGCTGTTGGTGTGACCACTTGGTGACCTAACCATGGCTGCAAAACAGATAATATCTATTTGTTAATAATCACAATCACATCACATGAACTAGCCATTTGGCACCAACATTTCTGCATGATGGCTATTTGCTCCTTTGCTGCAATTTTATTTTGGAGACAGGGTCTCACTATATAGTTCAGACTGACCTTGAACTCACTAGTTAGCCCAGGCTGGCTTCGAACTCGCAGTGATCCTCCTGTCTCAGCCTCAGCCTGAGTGCTGAGATTATAGGCATGTACCACTATACCTGACCTTTGTTGTAATTTTAATTTTTACTAAATTTTAAGTAGTCCTGAGCATAATGTAACCAAATCTCCTGGGCATTCAGGAAGCAGTGATTGTACAAAACACAGGTCTAAGTCAATAAAGGGCAGTTAGATGTGTCCCTACCCTAGAAGGAGGCCAAGAAAGCACCCATGTGTTTCCTGGTATGATTTTAACCGTGAACGCATTGGGAAATACTGGAAAATTCTGAGAAGCAGGAATCAAGTCTACAGAGTGTTCCACCCCACAACATCAGAAGACACATTCTTTTCAGCTGCACACAGGACATTCTCCAAAATAGACCATGTACAAGCTCACGGAACATGCTTAAGTAAATGCAAAGGGCTTGAAATTATCCTATGCATGCTATCTGACCACAGTGCAATGAAATTGGCATTTAAGAGATGCAAATTAAAACAACACTGAGATTCCACCTCACCCTAGAAATAATGGGTATTATCAAGAAATCAACCAACAACAAATGCCGGTGGGGCTGTGGGGGAAAAGGGACACTTCTCCACTGTTGGTGGGAGTGTAGACTGGTGCAACCATTGTGGAAATCAGTGTGGGGATTCCATGCGACCAGCCATTTCCCTCCAGGGTGTCTTCCCAAAAGAATTAAAAGCACCGTATCACAGCAATATATGCATACACAGCAGCACAGTTTGTAATACCTAAATCTTGGAAATAACCCAAATGCCCATGAACTAGTGGATGGATAAAGAAGATGTGGGATTTTTTATATAATGGAGTAGTACTCTGCCATAAAGAATGATATGCTCAAGACATTTCTAGAAAAATAGATGCACCTTGAGACCATACTCTCAAGAGAAATGCATTGGACACACATGTATAAATCTCATTGTTTCTCTAGTATGAGAAACCAAAAGTATAAATAAGGACCAAAATATACAATAGGTATTGTAAAACAGGAAGAAAATATTCAAATGGGGAGGGGAAAAAAAGAGAGGGAGAGGGAAAGGAAAAAAGGTAAAGTAAAAAAAATGATAAAAGGAGGAAAACATGAAAATAAAGCTTCTGTAAATGGGGAGGGGAGAAGGGATTGAAGGGAAGGTAGGGAATGGGGAAAAAAGCAAGTTATACCATGTAATCATGTACAGGTACAAATCATGTACAGGTATATATAATATATAATATATAATATATAATATATAATATACTATGTATACTATGTATACTATGTATACTATATATACTATATAATATATAATATACTATATATAATATATAATATATAATATATAATATATAATATATAATATATAATATATAATATATAATATATAATATATAATATATAATATGATATATAATATATATTATATTATATTATATATAGTATATTATATAATATGACATATAATATATAATATATATTATAGTATATTATATATTATATATTATATATTATATATTATATATTATATATTATATATTATATATTATATATTATATATTATATATTATATATTATATATTATATATTATATATTATATATTATATATTATATATTATATATTATATATTATATATTATATATTATATATTATATATTATATATTATATATTATATATTATA
>PVJX010000024.1:0-117518 GCA_004027295.1 Dolichotis patagonum | reverse complement strand
CTATATCATTATATATAATATACTAGTAAAATCTGATTTTAAAAAAAGAAATAGGAGTCAACATTCAAGCACGTCTAAGTTTGCAAAATATAGAAAGATAGATAGGTACATAGTTACAGAATCAAGTGAAAGAAAAATCCCAGCCACATAGTAAACTGCAAGATCCACACTGCAGTCATGTATTCCTGAGATCAAACTGGCCTTGAGCTCACTATGTAGCCCAGGCTGGCCTCAAACTCAGAGCAATCTTCCTGCCTCAGCCTACTGAGTGCTGGGATTACAAGCACGCACCACCACCCCCAGCTCCTCAGCTTGCATCTTAATACTCTAAGAACATGCAGCTGTTTCACAAGCCTGTGGGAACCAGAACAGTGCTAGAATATAGTATTAAGCACATTTTCCTTTCCCAGCTGGTCCCAGCTAGGGCTTATTTCACAGAATGTACCAGCCTGCCACACAGTGGTAAAAGAAAAAAATTACAGTCCCCTTGAAAATGTTTTACTATGTAGCATCTGAAACACCAAAAGAATAAATAAAACATAATGCAACATAAAAGGAACACTTGGAAAGTTGCTATGCAACTTAGGGAACAGTGTATCTACCTGTCCCCCGCTCTTTTTTGAGTTAGGTCTCGCTTGGTAGTCCAGGCTGGTCTTTACCCCTGGTGATCCTCTTGTCTCAGCCTCCCTAGTGCTAGGATTACAGGCATGCACCACATTGCAAGACTGCCCCATTCCTATGTTACTCTGTCCCCAAAGGCCCCTTGTCTGGCCTCCTACTGAAAAGATTTAAATCATGCTCACAGTTAATTTGCCCACTGTTGTAGAACAGGTTTTGAAAAGTGACTTTGGAGCTAAGAAGCAGGACGTTGATCACTGGCACATCAAGTACCTCCTGTCTCAGCCACCTGAGTGCTGGGGTTACAGATGTGCACCACCACTCCTGGCAAAAAAATATTTTACAAAGAGACCAAAGCCATCCGAAATCTCTTCCTGGTATCTCTCTAAAGACATATAAAAGCGTTTCTAGCTACATGTTCACCATTCACCGCAGTTAGTGCATCAGGTTTAAATCATACTAAAGAGATAGTCAAGTTTGTTGTGTTGCAGAAAGAAGTTGCTGCCTGGCCAGGCTGAACTACCTAGCAAGACTCTGTCTCAAGAAAACGAAACAAGGGCCAGGGAAGTAGCTCAGCAGCATGGCAAGTGTCCGGCAAGTGCAAGGCCGAGTCTGATTCCTGGTATCTGTAAGTCTCCGATCTGGACTCACTCTCCCAGGCCCCAGCTGCCAGCAGAAGCACTGCTCTCTGCAGGGAACTTGGCTCAGCACTGAGGCTGTCACGGGCAAACACAGGATAGGACATAAGACAGGACAAGCACTTTTTGCAGGTCCTGGAGACATCTGGAGACACCCAAAAACTCACGATGGACGATTCAAAGGACTGAGCCCACTGAGGTGCAAGATTACCAGAAGACTTCTAACTACAGATGCTCTGTGGGATCTTCCTGCCTAATGTCCCCTGCCTTCTCTCCATCCCTACAAAAGGGACACATTTCTCTTTGTTCAGGGCAGGAGGTCTTACCGAACTCTCTAGGCACAATAAATTCCATGTTATGTTGCCTGTCCATGAGGCTGGTGGTCTCTGGTGCTTATTTATGGTACAGTACCAAAAACAAAACAAAACAACCATTGTAGTAGAATAGGCCCCTTTAGATAATTTATGTCTGCATAACTTTACTAACAAACTATTATAAAGGTTTCTACTCATAATAACTTCCCTTATATGAGATCTTTATCCTTTATGTCAAGAGCTTACTCAGGAACAAACTTCACCAGTGTTCTTAAGAGACAGGAACAGGTCAGCAATGTTCAGCATTTGTCGACTGCTTTGCTTCTTGTGTGTTAGTTCTCGGGAACGAAGCGCTCTGCAGAAGGGCATGGGAGCCTTTCTACCCGCTGCTGGTCGGCTAGGACAGGCCAGGCCACAGCTCCAGGTTTCCATAATCGACTGCCAAGCAGTGACGGCAGTAAGCAGCCTCCAAGCTGCGGCCTAAGGGTCTGCTGACTGCAGACTCGTTGTCTGCCTGGGAAAGGGCCCGGTTTGGATGCTGAGCCCTTAGGAATTATGACCGTCCCAGTGTTCACTGAGGAGCCTGTGGCCGCAGGAATGAACAGTTCATCTGAAGCCACACAGCAAGGTGGAAATCGATTCCCAGACCAGGCATACATTATGCATAGTCAGCCTTGACCTTCTCCTTTCGGCACAAAAGCGCAGGCCCAGCACAAGACCAGGGAAGAGAAAGAGGGCACAGGAAGGTGTGAACAGGAGACGGCTGGACAGTCCGGCGTGGAGCTTCCCGTGGAACCGCAGGCAGGAAGCGCTTCCAGCACCCAGCGGCTACTCTCACCTCGATTCCCACGAAGACAGCACTGCTCTGGCCGTGGGGCCATTGGCCCAGAAGTTCTCTCTTGGCTCCTTCTATAAAACACAGCATCTGAAAACTGAAGATCACAGATCACAAACTGGGCGTGACGGCACACACATCTATGGTCCCAGCGCTCAGCAAGCTGAGGTAGAAGGATCGCCTCAGATTTGAGGCCAGCTTGGACTACAGAGCGGGACCCTGTCTCAAAACACCACCCAACCAAACAAAAAGATTACAGATCACCTGAAACAGGACTGCTATTTTGCTTTGGGTTTTTTTTTTTTTTGGTACCGGGGATCGAACTCACGACCTCGCACTTGCCAGACAGGTGCTTAAGCCACTGAGCTAAATCCCCGGCCCAGGACTGCTATTTTGCAAAAACAGTTTGCAGTTTCTTATAGAGTCAAACATACACTTACCACATGACCCAGAAATCCCATTTTGAGGCATTTACACAAGAGAAATGAAACATCTGTCTGCATACAGGGTTGTGCGTGGTGTCTTCCTAGCAGCTTTACCATAATAGCTCCAAACTGGAAACAACCCAGATACAGTGGAACATGCTATTAACCAACTGTGTTTCAGTCTACAGCAGAATTCTGTTGAATGATTAAAAGCCAAGCTCTCAATGTACAAAGAACAATATGAATGAATCACAGAAACATGCCACTAAGTGAAAAAAAACAGACAGAAAGGATGGCCCAACTCCACATGTCTGAAATTTAAGAGAAGGTAAAACTAGCTGGATGCCGTGGGTACAAGCCTGTAATCTCAGCTACTAGGGAAGCTGAGGCAGGAGGATCTCAGTTTCAAGGCCAGTTTGGGCAACTTGGTGAGGTCCTGCCTCAGAATTAAAAAATAAATGAATAAAAAGGGCAGGGGATGTAGCTGGGTTCCCTCCCCAGTCCTAAAAAGATAGAGACAGAGAGACAGAGAGAGGAAAAAAACTGTAACAGAAAGTGGTGGTCATGAACTGGCAGAAGAAACAAAGGACTTTTTGAGGTGATGGAATTACTCCAGCGTGACGGCAACAGTGGTTTTGCGAGAATGCGTATTTATTAAAACTCATTAAGTTGTACTTAAATTTAGGAATTTTATTGTCAATTACACCTCGCTAAAGCTGATTTTTAAAAAAATGATGTAACTTGAAGCTATGATGTTTACCTCTTAGTAAGTCTGAGGCTAGAAGCCAGCCAAGGTGGTGCACAGCTGTAATCCCAGCTCCTCAGGAGGCTGAGGCAGGGGGAGTGAGTTTGAGATCAGCCTAAGCAGCAAATAAAAAAGGGCTGGGAATGTAACTAAGTGCAAGGCCCCAAGTTCAAGCCCCAGTATCGGAAGAAGAAGAAAAATCTGAGACTAGCAAACTTGACTTACATTTGCTTTAATACTCATTTCTGGGCTGATTCATTTTTGCTGCAGGAGGAGACTCAAAGCCCAGAGAGAAATTCAAGGCCACCCCTGTGATGCAGACAGGAGCTCCAGAGCCTCTCGCGGTGTTGGGGTCAGAGGGGACCCAGGCTCCTCCAGGTGCCATCTCAGTGCTGAGCCTGAAGTAGGGCCTCCCCAGCGTGTCCCATGTTTCCTGTCCCCAGCACAATGAGTTGGACTTGTCAGGTTCCTGCCACCTCCCCTGTGCCTCCCAGTCCCTGGGGAGGCTACTGTGATATCGCCATGTCATAGGCAAGAAACCACGATTCAGAGAGCTCTGAAGCTTCTAGGGGGGTCCCACAGCCCTGGGGGGGCCCCCTGAGTCTGAGGCTCCTCCCCTCCAAGTCAGGACGGGCCAGGTGCTAAGGGGGAGCCAGGCAGCACGGCTGACCTCCTGGGGCCTCCGTCTATGCAGAGGCCTCTGGGAAAAGCAAGATTTTTCTAAGGACACACAGCTGGGGACTCCTGTCACACTAAACAGATTGCTACACGCCCAAGCTCTGATCACACAGAGTCAAGGGTGGGCAATTTTTTTTTCCTCAGTAATGAAATTAAACCCAGGTGCTTTGCAGTGAGCTACCTCCCCAGTCCTTTTTTATTTTAAATTTTGAGACAGGGTCCCACTAAGTCCCTAAGTTGCCCAGGCTGAGCTCGTTTGCCATCTTCCTGTCTCAGCCTGACGATTCTTAAACAGCTTTCAAAGCTACTATTACTCGTTGTTCACCGCGCTGTGGAAAACTCTCTGAAGCCTCCATGGCTTGGCATGGTTTCTGGGCACTGCAGAACCCATATTGGGGCACCCCCAGCCACAGGGTGAATAACGATATCAGCACAGGACAGACAGGATCCTTCCATGACGTCACCGGAGAGGCAGAGGCAGCAGGAGGACTGGAGCCCAGAAGTCAGTTGGAGGCTGTGTGGTGGTAGGAGATGGCATGGAGCCTTTAACAGCTGGCATGGGAGTGGGGGGGGTCCAAGAAGGGATCCAGGCAGCTCTTGGGGGGGCCCTGAGCTCTCCCAGGAGTGGGTTGCTAGAAGAGCATGCCTGAGCCTGGAGTCACTCTCTGGCTTCCAGGTGGGTGGCCTCCTGCTCTGCTCTGCACCCCTCTGAGATGCCTCAGGTCCTGAGCCAAAGGGCCTCCAAAACTGTGAGCAAAATAAACCTCTTGATAAAGTTAACCTGCCTCCAGTATTTTACTATCATAGCAAATCAAACAGAGATGGAAAAGAGAAACTTGGAAGCTGCCAGCTGAGGCTATTTGTGGCCACTATTTCTGAGAAGCAACGGCGCTAGTCCACAGGGAGAGAGAAATGGGGGTGGGGAGGTGACTTTCGTGGCTCCCTGAGTCCACACCCTGGCTCTTGTCTGCTTCCTAGGCCTAGCTGCACCCTTCCGCTTAGAATTCTTAAGACACCTCTGTGTTCCTATCCTCCTCTAGAGCTCTCTTTTGTCAGCAACTGAACTACATCCCCAATCCTTTCTATATTATTATTTTTACGTTGAGGCAGGGTCTGCTAGATTGCTCAGGCTGGGCTCGAATTTGTCTTTTTCTTTTTCTTTTTTTTTTTTTCTGGTACTGGGGATCGAACTCATGACCTCACGCTTTCCAGGCAGGCGCTTATGTCGCTGAGCTGAATCCCCAGCATCTGGGTCCTGTCTCTTCCCCCAGGATCGCCCCTGTGTCTGGTCTCCCACTGAGCAGCTCATCTGATCCCAGGCAGCCAGGAAGCAGCATGTGCCAGGAACAAGGTGGGCAGCTGGGCAGCCAGGCGGGAGAGAGGAGCAGGACAGAGAGGGACACAGCTCACTCCACAGAACACAGCTGCCCAGCCTTGCTGCGCTCAGCGCTCTGAGGGCTTGTGGGGTCAGCTTTAAGGCAGTTACGAGCGAGTCTCGGAAGCCCAGCTTGGCCAAAACCTCACCCACAAAGGGCCCAACACCCCTGAACTTCTGAGTCCAAAGCCAGAGCCCAGGGCCAGGGAAGGGTGACCTGTGCCTCGAGAAGCCAGATGTCCCAGCAGCTGGAATCCCACACTGGCAAGGACCTGGCTGACAGGTGCAGCTGCACAGGTCTTTAGGTCATGCACTAAACAAAGGTAGAATTGAAAAGGCAGGAGGATCCCATTGAGGTAAAAGTGGAAACCACTGGCCTGGATAAGCCCAGCACAAAGGTTCCTGGATGTGGTCCCTGAAACTGCAGTTCAGCTCAGACCATGTGTCCTGGCTGTGCACAGAGCCCCTGTCCCCAGAGAGTAAACAGGAAGACTCTGAAAATACAAACCCCTCAGTACCCAACAGTTGGCGCCAAATTTACCCTCTACACCCAAGTTTCCATGACCCTTGGGAGGAAACAGAGATGGTGTTTTTGAAGGGTCCTGCAGGAGCAGTGGTCTGGTTCATTCAACAAGGCCTGGCCACTGCCAGCTGGCACTGCCCGCCAATCGGGGCAGATTTGTGCTGAAAGCATTGCAGGATTAAGTGGGTCTGAGGGGCTCCCTCCAGGGCCTCCGCCTCTGGGCTTATTAAATCCACATCACCCCATCGGGGCTCTGTGCCGCTCCCTCTGGAGGAGAGATTGGGGTCAGAGCCAAAGCCTCAATCTTTTTTCTCTGGTTTATACTGAGATCAATCTGCAGATCAGATTTGCCCAAATTAAGCTGGGGACCCCGTCTGCCAGTGTCAGTGGCTGACCTTGGGTGTGGGACTTCTGCTTAGGACTTGCCATTTCTCTGCTGCAAAACTGGGACTTCTCTGGCTTTGCTCAAAGAGCAAGTGAGGAGAAGAGCTGGGGAGCAAAGCTGATGCCAGTGGGGCTGGCGTGGGGACTGGGGTATGGCCTGTGGGCTACTGGAGCCTAGGATGACAGAAAGTGACCAGAGGCAGACAGCTATGGACTCCAGAGCCACGCAGGACATGCAGGTTCAGAGAAAACTAGGAGAGGAAGCCCAATAAAAAATCTCCTGAGTAAAAGGGCAGGGAAAAAAGCAGGATGGAAACAGGCAGAGCACAAACCCTCACAGCATAGAGGAACCGTGGGGTCCAAGAGAACGCTGGGCAAAACCAGACCCCGGTGCCAGGCCGCCCACCAGGTGCCCATGTGTACTTCATTTAATCACCACCATCACCCTGTGGTAGATGTAGCATCTTCACTCTATCACAGATGGTAAACTGAGCCCAGAAAGGGGTGGAACAGCTGACACTGGCACAGGGACTGCAGTCCAGGTGGTCTGCCCTGCAGATGCTTTTCAGATGGGTTCTCCAGAGGTTCTGGATGGCCTCTGTATTCCTGGCACCGCACAGCTGTCCCAGGCTCCAGGTCTCCCAGGAGGTACAGGCCCATGGGTCTGAGATGGGGCAACCAGAGGAGCCCCACCACCACCACCCCTGAGACCACCAATCAGAGGATGATCTTTGAATTTGTATGTCGGAACAACCAATCAAAAGACACTGTTCCTGATCCTTCATTTACATAAAGGAGGAATCCAGGAGAGCTTTTCCATAGGACAGTTTACATGGTAAGCATCAGATAGGGTGAGTGTTCAGTTCCTTATCTGCTGAAGAGGGAGATAACCCAGGAAGTCTGGATATAAAAGACCCCTTTTCCTTATTCTCCAGGCCAGTATGAGACTTCTCCAACCTGGCCCTTCTCTTCCGTCTCTCCCTCTCTACAGAACCTACCTCTTTTTCACCTTCAGTAAATATACACTTTCACTGTCTTCTGTGCATCTTGTCTGATTCTTTGTTTGAGACACTAAGAACCTGGAGAGAAGCCCCACGGGACCCTTTATCCGGTAACAAGTCCCAAACTTCTGACCCACCACCCCAAGCTTAGTTATCCAAGGACGCATCCTCATCACCCCTGCATTTGCTTCAACCCACTTCTGGTGCTGAGTTCTGCCATCTGCCCAGATGCAGAACCTGGCTGCACCTAAAACACAGCTCCCTACAGGCTGCCTCCTGTACTTCCGGTTTGCACCCTGGGGACTGCACCTAAAACGCAGATCCACACCACTTCCCTTGCCCAGCACAGTGAGGCGCCTCAGGCGAAAGGACCGTCTATGGCACCTGCCATTCCTGTGGGCACCAGCCTCTCTGTCCTCACAACACCAGTACCTTCTTCATACTTGGCTCACCCACAACTCTAGACACGAGCCCTCCTAGAGCAGGGTGTGGTTCCTCTCTCTCCCCACACTGGGCTCAGGGCAAGGAGTTAAAATCTGTTTGAACGAAGGCATTTCCAGAATTTTAGGTTGAAAGCCTCTGCCCTGGGGCCAACAGACCGGATGTGACCACCTGTCCCATGATGCAGGAGAGGAGCTTTAACTGGTCTGGCCATGCAGATAGAGGTTCAGGACCTGCCTTCCAAGGGCCCACAGACAGCGCTCCGGGGTTTTAGGGAAAAGTGGAACAAAGGCAAGGTTAGCGTTTTGCATAGCTGGGGGCTTTGCACAGCTGGCAGAGCAGGTCAAGTGTGGTCTAGAAGATCTCTCTCAGGACTATCAGTCAGGGCCGGGGATATAGCTCAGTGGCATGAGCGCCTGCCTGACAAATGCAAGATCCTGAGTTCAATTTCCAGTGCGGGGGTGGGGGGATTAGCAGTCCTTTAGGACTGGTTCTTCAAGGTCTTGGGAGAGCCATAATTGCTTCAGGGAACTGTTTGGTTCCCATGGCCAGAGAGGACTCCTGTTTTGGGGCAGCCAATTGCTAGGGCTTGGAGGGGTGGCCCCCTCGCAGGGTGGTCTCTTAATAATCCCCTTGCACTCACTACATACATTTCTTTAAGTGATTAACATGGTAAGCGCAGAACTGAGCAGGGATCTGACCCGGAATTCCAACGCAATTCAGGCTTGCTCTCAGCCAGTAGCTTCCCATTACCAGAGGGAAAGTGAACTTTCCAAAGCCACAAGACCCACAGAGAGACAAAGAGGACTTGGGGTCTGCACATCCCACTTGGAAAGAGTCCAGCTCCTCTAGGGGCTACCTCCTAAGCCAGCCATTATTTATTTCTTAGCATCACGGCCCTCGCTGTTGACATTTTAATCCGGGACATCCTTCCCCCCAGAAAGAAAGACGCCCAGCACAGGACCGTGGGGCAAGCACACGAACCTACCCAAGCCTTCCGGTCCCCAAGGGCAAGGGAAATCCCAGCTGGCCTCCTCGCAGCCCGCCGGAGGAGGGACAGATTCCCCCCCTCCCAGATTCAAAACCAGTCCCGGCCCAGTACCCGGCCTCAGCCAGCCTGGGCAAGTTTGCTGAAGGGAAACACAGAGGACGTGAGCAGTCACCAGCTCCACGTGGCCACACGAACTGTGGGTGCGCGCCCCCTCTAAAGCACAAGGCCGCCCCTTGGAGGCGCCCCTCCTTCCCTGGGAGATCCAGCCTCCCAGTCCTCTCTCTCCCTCCCCCCACTTCCTTCTCAACTCCCGCCCCGCCCGAGGCCCCGCCCCCACTCCGTTGCCTCCGGGTGGATCTGCTTGGTTCCGGGGCTCGGCCGTGGAGATCCGGCCGTGAGATCCTGATCCGACCCGGGGGCTCCACCGTGGGGATCCGGTCTCCCCCTCCTCCGGGCGGGTCATGGAGGCAGCGGCGCGGAGGCGGCAGCAGCCGGGCGCAGCGGGCGCCTCCTTCCAGCAGACCCGGTGGGTACGCGCGGGCCCGGGGCCCCTGGGCTGGGCTCGGGAAGCACCAGGGTTAGGGGCTCGGGCCGCGCTCTTCACCTCCGCCCGCCGCGGCCTCCGCGCTCTCGGGGGCGCCCTCGTCGGAGCCGGGGTCCCTGCGCTTCTCGGAGCGCTCTCTGGCGACCTCTCTGGGCCCCGGGACTCTGCCGGCGCCTCCGAGCTCTCGCCCTGGACCGGTAGGACTTGGTTCCGCCATTCAGCGGGAGGCTCCCTGCTCGCCTGCGGAGCTATGGAAAGTGTGACCATCGCGGAAGGGACGGCGAGACCGAGGGGTCGCACCCTGAGCGCAGGGTCCCTCTGATCCCAGGGGCGACTCGGCTCTGCGGGCTGAGCGGGCGGCGCGGGCGGCGCGGGGCACCGGGATCCCCGAAGCCCTGCCCTCTGCGCTGCAGCGGCGTCACCACCCGGCGGGAGCTCGCACAGCGCCCCAGGACACCAGGCGACACGAGGGGTCGCGCTCTGTATTTTGGGGCTGTCAGTTATTTTCTGCATTTCATCTCCAGGTTGTTCTTAAGCATTGACAGTGTTTACGTTATTCAAACCATGCAAATATTGTTCCCTGCAGAGCCAAGAGGTGACCAACAGCTATGTTTGCTACCTTGGAGTATTGCCCTTGTCTTCCCTGAAAGTCTTAAGTGCTTTGTTTTTTCCCCTTCTCATTGGCTGCACTTTTTCCCCCTCCCTCGAACTTATTATGACTGGTTCTACTCCCTATCTTCTTTTTTTCCTCCTGGGGATTGAACTCAGGGGCTTCACACTGAGCTAGGTCTCCAGCCCTTTATTTTTTATTTTGCGACAGGGTCCTGCTAAGTCCCTAAGTTGCCTAGGTTGGCCTGAAACTTGCAACCCTCCTGCCTCAGCCTCCTTCAGTGCTGGGATGCAGGTGTGGGCCACCATTCTTTGTACAGAACCCATTCACAGGTCCCTCCCAACTTCTCCAGGACCAGGACAAGCCCCCCTCCTTTTCCACCACTGTCTTGCTGATACTGCTGACTGCCTGAGTGTGATGCGCTGTGCAGCTGTCACGGTGTCAGTGTCCCCAGATGCGACAAGGCCCGTCTCGTGTCAGGTTCCCTGCCATTGTGCTCAGGGCCTGAAGTCTTTGGGGTCAGGAAATTGGAGGTTTCTAAGAAAAACACTGAGGTGTCTTCCTTCCCTCTGTGCTGGTCACTGTCCCTAAGCGCTTCTCCTGGTTCCTGTGAATCGCTGCCCAGCCAGCCCTTCCTGGCATCTTGCTGCCTCCTTTGTCCTTTCTTTCTGCTCCTGCTGCCAGGTGAAATGCGCCCCGCCCTGCCCGGAGGGGAGAGGCTGTGCTACTCCAATCTCCTCCAGTCTACTTGCTGACCCCTCTCACCTAGCTTATCGTAGTAACCGAACCCAGAAGAGGCTCGCTGTAGAAAGCACAGGCCTTGAATTCCTGGACAGCCAGGTGTGAATTCTGTGCAGCGCAGGACTCTGGGCTTACAAGGGACAGAAAGCCAGGTGCCCTGTGGCAACTCAGCAAGTGGCATGTGTTGGCCTTGGGGTGCCCAGCACTGGACACACTATGGATATTTGCTTTCCACCAAACCCCTCTGCGGGCTGCCTGGTTCTCAGGAACCTGTGTCATGGATAGCTTAGGGCCTGTGTCTTTTGAGCCCCAGCACTAGGAAGGAAAGAGTTTGCTCCCTGGCTTCAGTTAGAAAAGTCCCACTTGCCACCCTAGTCAGCAGGCTTCCCTGGGACCCAGGATACATCTCTCCTGGAAGAAGCAGAGCAGGACACAGGCTGGCAGGAAGAGTCGCCCAGCGCTGCTGACTGTGCGTGGCTGAGGCTAAACTGTGACCCCTCTGAGCAACAGACGTTCATATCTGGGAGCAGCAGGGTAGCCACCCCTGTTGCCCGGGTTGCCGGGAGGACCAGGCAGCGGAGCAAAGCTCCTGGAGGAACACGCAGTTGGTGTTTGGCAAGAGGCAGGGGTGGGACACGCAGGGGGCCAGGAAGACTTGGTTAATCTAGAGAAGGCCTGCTGGCCCCAGAGGACAGTGAAATCAGGTAGTCGTCTCATCTCCGAGGACTTTTATGAGGATGAGAACTAACTGAAGGGCTGGGGATGCAGCTAGGTGGTAAAGGCAGTGCTTGGCACATCCAGTTCCATCCCTAGTACCACAAAAAACGAACGAAGATTCTCCATGTAACAGTTAATGACGGCGCCTTGAACACAGCCTGTGTGGGGTAAGGTTACCTGCTATCACCCATCTGTTTTGCGTCCTGTAGCTGCATCAGCACCCTTTGTTTCATTTCAGCGGTTATTATTCCCATTTTTGGCAGTTTCCCTTCCAAACCCAGGGAAGCCAAGGCCAGGACAACTGAAAGCTGTCCTCCTTAACTACAGGACCGAACTCCTGTGTTCCCAGCAGGAGCAGCAGGGTCTTTCTCGAGACCGCAGCCACGTTTGTCTCCCTGCTTTCAGGACAACAGGCCTCGCGCAGCTCAGCTGGGGGAGGGTTCTGATGGGTAGAGGAGGGGGCCTGATCCTCGTCTGTCCTCCCCAGGCACAGCCCCATCAAGGCAGAGGAGGCCCACCACACAGCCCCTTTCCACCTCGACCTGTGGTTCTACTTCACCCTGCAGAACTGGGTCCTGGACTTCGGCCGCCCCATTGCTATGGTGAGTGTGAGTCCTGACCAGGGCTGAGGAGATGGTGAGACTTGAGTGTACGGAGTTACCGCAGGCAAGTCATGTCCCCTGCCAGTAAACCAAGAGGAGCGTAGGTCCCAATGCTTTTGCATCCTTTAGCGCTGTGACTGTGGCCAGTCCAGCAGCTGCAGCAAGTGAGGGGGTCTCAATAGTCATATAATGAGTGTCCCCGTGTAGGACTAGATCACCTGAAGGAGGTGAGAGGGTACAGGCAAGGGAAGCTACATACATCTCCTGCCTTCCCTGGGGACCTGGGATAGTGTCATCTTCTGGAGATGAAACGTATCTTCCAATTTTGCATCTTATGAATTATGAACCTTGAGTAATTTTTAGTGTTGTCTTAGTAACTTTTCTCATCGCTGAGACGTAATACCCAACACCCACAACTTAAAGGAGGAGAGGTTCATTTGGCTCACATTTCAGTCCATAGTCACCTGGCTCCAAGCCAGAACAGCACGGCACAGGGTCAAGGGGGAGGAGAGCTGCTCGTGGCATAGCAGACAGGAAGCAGAAAGTCAAGAGAGGCACCTGGAAGGGAGACATATACCTTCCAGACCATGGCCCCAGAGACCCCACCTCCTAACAGCAAATCAGCCATCAGCCCCCATATTCCAGTCACCTTCCAAAAGCCCTGCGTATAAGCACATGGGGCCCTTGGGGAGCATCTAGATATAAACACTAATATTCAGCCTCTGGTCCCCAAAAGACTCATGCCCATCCCTTTATGCGAAATGCACTGAATCCACCTCTAAGAGTTACCTAAGTCCTAATAGTCTCAGCACTGCTGCAAAGTCCAAAGTCATCTTAGAGACTCAAAGCAAACTCTTAGTTGTGAGCACCTATTCAAATTAAAAAGAAAGTTAAACATCTACAACATACAATGGTGCTAGATGAACATTCCAATTCCAAAATGGAGGAAAGGGGATAAAACCAATGAGACCAAAGCAAAACAGAAACCCAGCAGGGCAAAATTAACTTCTGTAGTTTCATGTCTAGCACCCAAGCAAGTGGTAAGGAGAGATGTGAACTCCAGATGGCTTGGGCAGCCTGCCTTTGTTGCGATGCTAGTGCTTGCAGCCCTCATGGCTTCTCTCTTGTGCTAGCTTTGCTCACTCCTCAGATGTTTCATGTTCCTGGCTTCTCTAACTTCTGGGGCCTCCACTGCACTGGTAGCTTCACACTCACAGCTTCACATACTGCCTTCTCAGGGGCACACTGCTTGGCCTCCCAGCCTTTCTTCTCAAATCTGGGTAGAAGCCTATCTGACCCCATAACTCTTGCATTCTGCATGTACCTAAAACCAGCACCATGTGGATGAGGCCAAGGTCTGCTCTCAGCTAGAGCAATAGCCAGGCCCTCTTATGCCATGGCTCCAGAGGTCCCTGAAGGTCCGCACTGCTGAGCGCTGTGAACTGAATCCCAAGGAATCAATGCTCTAGGCTATCATTCTGGAGCACAGTGGCCTGAGGCTCTCTTCTCAAGGCAAAGTCTTTTTTTTTTTTTTTATGTTATTTTGTTGTTTTTTTGTATTTTGTTATTTATTCATTTACTTTTTGTTTATTTGTGTTTTGTTTTTGAGACAAAGTCTCACTATGTGGTTCAGGCTGGCCTTGAATTCACTATGTAGCCCTATGTGGCATCAAACTCTAAGCAATCTTCCTACTTCAGCCTTCTGAGTACTGGGATGCATCCGTGTGACACCACGCCTGGAAGTCCTTCACTTCTGCAATTTTGTGCCTTTGAACAGTGGGGGTCTTCCTGATTCCTGCCGTGCCCTTATGCCATTTTTCCTAGTGTCCTAATCCAAAATCCTTGGCTTCTTTTCTATGGTCATCTTTACAGCAACCAAGCCCCCCTCTACCTTTTTTTTTGTTTGTTTGGTTTTTGGTTTTGGGGGTTTTTTGGTACCAGGAATCGAACTTAGGACCTTGGGTTTGCCAGGGTGTTTATGTCACTGAGCTACATCCCCAACCCTGTACTCCATTTTTGCAGATGTTTTTTTGGTTGTTGTTTGCTAGCAAAACTGAAAACTTTAGAAATTGGCTTTGAGCTCTTGCTTTTCAGTATAAATCTGGCTAAAAGCCTCCAACAGTATCAATGCCTCAGCCCCAATGTTAGTCTATCTCCACTAGAAAAATTAGTTCACTGCCCTTAATCTCAGTCGCCTGCAAAATCTTAGGACATGAATAAAAACTATAGACAGGTTTTCTGTCAGAACATAACACACATGGTCTGAAGTTCAGCTGTCAGTGGAGTGTTTGTTCCCAGTGGAAGTTTTGTGCCTGGCCTTTACTGTCTGCATTTCTGTCAGCATTCTGGTCTTCTGAATTCTGGCCAGAATCTCCCATCAACCTTGACCTACAGCATCCCAGGGCTTTTCCAGGCAGCATCTCCAAACCAGTTCTAAAAGCTTCTGAGTCACATGATCAGGTATAGTTATAGCAACAACCCCTATTCCAAATCTGTTCCAAAATCTGTTCTAGTCACTTTTCTTATCACTGAGCCATAATGCTCAACACCCACAGTTTAAAAGAAGAGGTTTCTTTTGGCTCACATTTCAGTCCATAATCTGATGGCTCAAAGGTAGGACAGCATGGCACAGTGGCATGGCAGAGGAGAGCTGCTCATGACATGAGGGACAGAAGTAGAGAACTAAGGAAAGAGCCTGGGAGAGACAGAAACCCTTTTAGTGGCCCAGTGACCTGCCTCTTTGGACCAGATCTCACCTCCTAAAGGAAGTCAGCTCTAAGTCCCTGTGACCCAAGCATCTTCCAAAAGCCCCACCTGGGACCTGGAGTGGCAGAGCCTTGAAGGTCCAAGTAGACCACCGGAACGTCTCTCCTGTGTTACAGATGAGGACACTGGGGCCCAGAGCAGGGAGGGAGTTGCTAGGGTCACTCAGAAAATTGATGGCACAGCTAAGTCCCAAAGGAGCCTCCTGGAATCCTGACACATTTATTTGTGTCCACTGAGAAGACACCAGGAGTGGAGGAAGTCATCTCTACTGTTTGAGTGGGCACCAGGCCATTTGCCTTCTGTGGGACTCAGTTTCCCTATCTGGAAGCCCTTTCTCTCGTGGGTGGCAGGAGGGTCCCTGCAGACATGGACAGTCAGATGTGTGAAGGGGCCTTGTGGGTGACCTGCTGAGCGCTCCTCTCACCTCCAGCTGGTGTTCCCGCTCCAGTGGTTTCCTCTCAACAAGCCCAGCGTCGGCGACTATTTCCACATGGCCTACAATGTCATCACACCCTTCCTCCTGCTCAAGGTACAGTCCTGGGCCTGCCCCTGGGGCTGACAGGACGGGGAGGAGTGCCCCGCACATGGGCACAGAGGCAGCTCCAGGAGGGGCTCCTGTGTGAAGGTGAAGTGGGAGAGGCGGTCCACAGGAGGAACTGTGGGCAAGCTCCGCTTGGGGAACCACACAGCACTGGGGAGGCTGAGGCAGGAGTGCCTGCAGTGTGCAAGGAGAGGTCGGGCCAGTTGGGAAGCTTTGAGGGCAGGCAATGGGAAGGCAGCAATGGAGGCTGAACCCCCGCCCTGGCCAGGAGAACCCCAAGATGAAGTCATCGCTCAGTACCATGCCTGCCATTTTGTTTTTGAGAAAGACATTTGAGTGCTGAGTGTGGTGAGGCACACTTGTAGTCTCAGCTCTGAGAAGGCTGCGACAGGAGGAATTTGAGTTCAAGCCCAGCCTGGACTACATAGTGAAACCCTGTCTGGAAAAAAAAGGAAGGAGGGGAGAAGGAATTTCTTAGGTGTGGCTCACCTAGCATGCAGGAGACCCTGGCATGAAAGACTTCAAGTCTCCTGAAGTAGGGGGCTGTAATCTCAGAATTCTCTACCTGCTGAAGCACTCACCTACACCCCAACTCAGTATTCTCCCCGTTTGCCAGTCACTGAGCCAGTCCCTCAGAAGTCAGGTCCCTGAGCAGCCCACCAGCCACCCAGGCACTGCTGGGGCAACAGAGGGCAAGGCCCGGAGCCTGGGTGTCACCTCTCACATGTGACTCATGTCCCTGAGTCTGATGCTCCCAGAGAAGGGGCTGCAGCTCTGCGGCCCTGCTGGGCTCATGGGGCCCTGTGACGATCTCAAGTGGGCTGGCTGCTAAGGGACCCGTCCCATGGGAGGGAGAGGGAAGCACCAGGTGTCAGTGCTGTGACCGAGGTGGGGACAGGCTGTGCTGCGCGCTTCACCCCCATGCTTAGCTCATCGAGCGGTGCCCCCGCACACTGCCACGCTCCATGATCTATGTGAGCATCATCACCTTCATCATGGGCGCCAGCATCCACCTGGTGGGCGACTCCGTTAACCACCGGCTACTCTTCAGCGGCTACCAGCACCACCTGTCTGTCCGAGAGAACCCCATCATCAAGGACCTCAAGCCAGAAACACTGGTGAGGCCCGGGTGCCTGTGAGCAGTCTGTCCTGGGAGGGCACCACGGCCCCTGGGACGCTGGCAGTGCCCCCTGGGCCTCTGTGGGGGAGGCCAGGCCCTGAGTCAGGATGGGGCGGTGGAGGGAGCCCTGGGATGGCCAGCATTCCGCTGGCTAACCCTGCCGTGCCTCTGCCGCCCCCAGATCGACTCCTTCGAGCTGCTGTACTACTATGACGAGTACCTGGGCCACTCCATGTGGTGAGTGACAGAAGGGAAGAAAAACAGCAGTTGCCAGCCCAGGGCCTGGGCCCAGGCCTCCATGTGTTGAATGGAGTGTGAGATCCGGCTGCTGCCCCCTGGCCCTGCTACCCACCAGTGTGACACTTACTCCTCCAGCCCGCAGTGCCTGAGGCAGTCGCTAGAGGGCAGCAAGCAGCTGTGGTCCCCACTCTGGCCAAACCTGGATGGAGCCTGGGGTCAGAGGCCCTGCAGTCCTGCTACACAGGCCCCGCAGTGGGGACTGGATGGAGGCAGACTGTGCTCTCCTCAGCTCAGGAAGCTGAGCTGGGGCAACAGACCAGGCTGAGAGGAGCAGTTTGTGGTGCCCCACTTCAGAACTCCAGGGCTCCTTCTCCATTACCCCCGCCCCTGCAGTCACAAATGAGGACTCAGCCTCTGGAGACCAGAGCTCCAGTTGGGGGTGTCACATGCTTTCCCCTGTCTTATGGGTGGGCATGGCAGGTTGGGAACACTGGACAGGCAGGAGGTGGCGAGCCAGCTGGGACCTGCCTCAGCTCCTCATCTGTTCCCACCCCCCTCGGCCTGCAGCACGGGATAGGCTGGGTGGAGAGGGCCACCCCTCACCCAAGCATCCCTCAACAGTGTCAGGGAAGGAGACCTGGGTGCAGGCGGTGACCTGGGCCTGGGTGGGCCTCTGAGCATGGCCTCCCGTGGCAGGTACATCCCCTTCTTCCTCATCCTCGTCCTGTACTTCAGCGGCTGTTTCACTGCCTCCAAGGCCCAGAGCACCATACCCGGGCCTGCCCTGCTGCTGGTGGTGCCCAGTGGCCTGTACTACTGGTGAGTGATGGTGACACCTGGGTGGTCAAGGCATTGAGGGAGCCATCGAGGAAGCATCCACACATGACCACAGCCCTGTGGCGTGGCCTTGAATGAGCTCAGCCTCTCCAGGTCTCTGCCTCTGCCTGGGTCCAAGGGGGACCATTATGGTGCCTTGCTGAGGCTTCCACGTCTGTGAGTAGCAGAGGTGGGGGGTGGGGTAAGGGTGTGTGGTGCACCGTAAAGCCAAAAGAGTCCCCTCCACCCCAAGCCCCGGAGAGCCCTCTTGGCCTCAGTTTTCCCCTGTGTGAGATGGTTATGATGCCTACCCGTCCCCCTCTCAGGAGATGGTGAGGACCCAGGGGAGAAAAGGGCTTTGTAAACTGTAAAGCACCATGGGGGGAACAAGAACAGACAGGAGACTTTGTTCCTCGTGGCCCCCCTCCCCATTAGCCCCTTGTAGCCCCGTCTAGTACCTGCCACCAGTGGTTGTCTGAGAGGTCCCTGAGGACAGGATGAAAGGGATGGTGGCACTGACAGCAGGTGGGAAAGAGCGCTTCCTGCCCATTCTCACCCACTGTGCCTTGTGCAGTAACAGCTACAGCAGCAGCAGCTGTTTATCAGACAAGATGCTGATCCCAGTAAGGGATGTCCCCAGCGCCTGTCACGACTTTGAGAAATAGGGCCATGTGTGCACTCATAAGCAGAAATTGGAGGCCCCAAGATGTTACGTAAATTCCCCAACATCACACGCCATCAAGTTGCAGGGCTGTAATTCCCAAGTGAACGGGTCAGCGTTGTGGTGCTGCAGGGTCCCTGGGAGAGCTGAGACCATGTCCCAGACTACAAGGAGACAGTACTGACAACTGCCATCAATTCCAGCTGCATTCCCAAGCTCAAATGCTTACAGAAACCAGACAGGTGACATGTCAAGCACACAGCAAGTGCAGACCATGCTCTGTCCAATGGGCAGCTGATCTCTGGTCATGTTTTGTCATGTGGAAACAGAATCCCGATGCGACCAGAGAAGCCAGAAATCCACGTGGTCAGGGATTCTGTCACTGATACATTGACAACAAGCTCAGGAACTGTAAACACCCAACAGGCTGAGAGTGGCCTGGCCCCTGAGCCCCTCTCTAGGTGGGTCTTCTGAGTGGCTGGGGGGACAGCTTTGGTATGGGGTCTAGGGGAGGATACTGGGTAGGATACGGTTGCCATGGCAACGCACTTCACCTCAACACATAACCCCCTCTGCAGGTACCTGGTCACCGAGGGTCAGATCTTCATCCTCTTCATCTTCACGTTCTTTGCCATGCTGGCGCTCGTCCTGCACCAGAAGCGCAGGCGCCTCTTCCTGGACAGCAATGGCCTCTTCCTTTTCTACTCCTTCGCCCTCACCCTCTCGCTGGTGGCACTGTGGGTCGCCTGGCTATGGAACGACCCCGTACTCAGGAAGAAGTACCCAGGTGTCATCTACGTCCCTGAGCCCTGGGCCTTCTACACTCTCCACGTCAGTAGTGGACACTGAGTGTCTGGCACCGCCCCTGGTGGTCTGAGTGACGAGACAGTCACGGCAGCCGAGGTGTGCGTCACAGCTCGCGCATGCGCGTGTGCGCCACAGACCGAAGACGTGGCGGCCGTGCGGCACGCCGGAGAACTGGCTTGTGTGTGCGGAAGACTTGACAACCTTGGCCCAGTTTCTCTTTGGTTTGACTCTCTGGGAGATGGAATTTTGTACTGGGAAGTACATTGAGGCCGAGATCTGGACCGTTCCTGGCTCCTGCTCCTGACTATGCTTGGGTCCCTGACCCCATTCCCATTGCCTGGGCTGCCTGGGCCATCTAGGATGTCTTCCAGAAGCCACCCAGAAGAGCTCTGGGGGGACAGCAAACTGTCCCTGCTCCCGTCTACCCAGACCCTGGACAAGCAGTTACCAGGCCACACTGCCTTCCTCTGTGTGGTTGAATAGAACATTTCTCTCTCTCTGGGCCTGATGGCCCTAGGCAGGCTAGAGTGGCCCCGGGGGTGGTCTGTCACTGCTTTCTCCCTCCCAGGGGGGTGGGGTATGTGTGCCTCAGGGCCTCGCCCAAGCTCAACCCCAGGGAGCCAGAGGCCCAGCTCCCTGCCAGCCACAGCAGCCTGAGCACCAAGCCTCGCTCTGCTGTCCTGGCCTGACTCTGGGCTCCCTCCTCCCTGGAGGGATTGTGGCACCCACTTCCTGTTTGCTTGTGGCAAGGTTTTGAGTTGCCCTTGAAGGCAGAAGGCCTAACTGTGTTCCTCGAGGCCCATTATAGGAGCTACCTTGCCCCCACAGACTATCCGTTCAACGCCATCTCCACCTGCATATGCTCCCTTCTGATGACAGCCACGCCCCAGAAACAGGCCTCAGTCCCAGCACAGGGTCCCTGCCTTCGCCTCCCTGCATCACCAGCTGCCTCTAGGCCTCCACCCAGCACAAGCCACCATGCACGGCCTCACTGGGCCGTGAGACTTCGGGGCCTTCCCTGCCTTACACCAGCCCTGCCCCTCTCCTGTGCTTAGGGAGCCCTGGCCCAGATTCTCCTGTCCTGTTGGGGTCCTTCTGAAGCCCCTTAGAGGCCCTCTTGGCCCTAATCGGTCCCCATCTTGTGTCACCTTGGGTGGTGAGACGTGTGAGTAAAAGCAGGTACAATGCCCAGCCTGGCTGGCAGCTGTTTCTGGCTCTGGGTGTGAAGTGGGTTGGGGGGGGAGGGTCTGGGGTTGTGGACCCGAGGGCCCACTCAGCAGTCTGGCCACACAGGCTCTTGGGCTAGGGGGGCATGAAGGGTATCTCCCATTAGCCCTGGAGTCTGGGTGCTGTGGGTTGGGTGGGTGCAAGGAAGGGTACCTCCGTTACCTTTGGGGGTAGGGGAGGCCAGTGTTTTGATGGTGGCACTTAGCCTTGGGCAGGTCCTTCAGTTGTCCTCTCTGGGCCTTACCACCTGCTGCCAGAGACTACACAAAAACAACAGACAGTAGGCGGCCGATCTCTGTGTCCCCTCCCTGCCAGGACAGTGCTTTGCTTCCTTCACTGCTGTCCCAGGACTGTTCTCTGCAGATCTTTTTTATTTCTTGTTTTGTAGCACCGGGCCTCAAACCCGGGTTTCACACATGCCAGGCAAGCTAAGCTGTATTCCAGCCTGTGACCTGCCTAGCGGATAAGCCACATGCGGGGGAGAGCCCTTGATAAAACTGAAAAAAAAAATGAAGAACTTAGGTAGAAAGTGGGTGTTTGGAAAGCAAAAGAAAGAGAGCAAATGGTCAGAGCCCTGGAGATCCTAGATGCCTCTGCCAGCCAAGCCCTCCTGGCAGTCTCCTAGGAAGGGGTCTTCATTGCAGCCTGGCTTTATTGGCCTAGAAAACCACATGTCAGTAGTTGTCAGAGAGCTGTTAGCAGGATGGCAGAGGAAAATGCTTCTGTTCTGGGACACACAGGACAGGAGAAGCAGAGGCCAGCGGGCTCTAAGGCCACCTTTGTGCCCTTCACCCAGCAGTGCACACAAAAGTGCTGAGGCTATCTTGGGGGACCCTGGGGACTGCTCTGTTTCCTGATTGTGTGAGGAGCCAAAGCCTGGTGGGTAGAGCTCGGTTCAGGAACCGCACAAAATGGGCAGGAGGGAGGAGGTCGCTGTCTGCTCTCCTGGGAGGGTGGGCATGGGGCACGAGGCCGAGAGCAGGAGCCCAGAGCCCGTCCAGCAAGCCTTTGGGTGTGTTGGAGGGGACGCTCGCTTGGGAACCTCTGACAGTGGCCTGGGCTGAAGACAATAAGGGAGGCGCGCTCTCCTTCTGGGAACCCTTCCCATGGAGGGCAGGGGCTGGGGGCAGGGCTAACAGGTCCAGGGGTATCCAGGCTGTGCCCAGGGAAGAGCCAGAAACCCAAGCAGTGGAACCCAGGTGCCTGCAGTGTGGTTTTGCATGGAGGTGCAGCACCCACTCGGTGCACTGAGCCCTGAGGACTCTTGGGTGATGTAGCCGCCATCCCACAGAGGTGTTTTCTGTTGGTGAGGGTGGGCATGGAGTCATCTCAACCTGAGGTGTCTTCCCTTCCCTGGGCCCTTCCCAGAGGCAGGGCAATTTGGGTGAGCACTCTGGGCCCCCACACAGTGGCTCCATGCTTGCCCTTCAAGGCCCTGCTGGTTTCCCTTGTATGCCCCTTCCTGCCTCTCATGCTATGCCATGGAGGCCCTCCTGCCTCAGCCTTAAGGGGCTGCAGAACCTGCAAGAGTCTGAGTCTAGAACCAGGTGTGAAGAGGGAGGCAATTTGGGGGAATATGGAGGGAGTCAGGTCGAGAAGGAGAGAAGCCCAGGACAGGCCCTTGCAGCCCCTCCCCAGCATGGGGTCCCCTTGTCTGGGCAACCTGAGCAACTGAACATGGAAGCCACCAGCCATGGGTGAGGGACAGAACAGGACAAGGCTGAGGAGCCTATGGTACGAGTACCCAGCGTGTCCCTCCTGCCCCTGGCCTTTGTGGGGCAGGAGAGAGCACTTGCAGCGGAGGAAGCTGGGAGTCAGCAGTGTGGGCGGAGGGGAAGGAAGAACGGGGCCGCCTGCAGGGCCAGGGGATACCACAGAGCCCCTGGCTGTGGAGCTGGACAGACAGCCCTGGGCTTCACAGAACAACTTGCACAGGCCAAGAAGCGGCTGCGTGTAGGTGTTAAGAGTCTCCTGACAGCCCTGTAGTGTGGCCTGGTGAGGAAACTAGGCACTAGGAGGCGCAGTGACTTGGATCAGCGGGAGGGGAAGAGTTTGAGCCCAGCCTGAGAGCCCCAAGTCCTATGCCCTGCTGTGGGACACGTGCCCCCTGCTGTTAGCGAAGCGGCTTGGAGTCGGGCCACCCAGACAGGGTCCCTTCCTCACGATGGGCTGATGGGGCCATGCAGTGCCTGACTGCACCAAGATCAGCGACCCCCACCTGAGCCGGGGAGAAAAGCTCCCTGTGGCAGGCCCACACCAGGGCTCCTGTTTTGTACCCCGCTGACCGTTGGTCAGAGTCTGGGACTCCCAGGAAGGGACAGAGGCATTAGTCCAGTTGCTATGGGAGACAAAGGGCCCCTGAGGTCTGAAGAGGCCTTCTGCGGCCCCATTTCCTCCTAATCAAGCTGGCCAGGCCAGCAGGGCCTCAGCTGTGCATGGAAGCTGGAATTTGACCCCTGTGGTGACGGCCCGGTCTCCATGGCAGCCGGGGGTTTATTACCCAGTCTCCACCCAGCTCAGGGGACTTTTGACTTGAAGCCGAAGGAGAGGAAACAGAATGTGGTTCTGAGAGCAGCTGCCAGAGCCCCGAGATGGTAAGGAGGGGATCTGTGTCATCAGTGGGGTCTGAGGGGCCTCTGGTGGTCTCTGTCCCTGACTTGCTTCCTCTCTCTGCTGCAGGCCAAGTATCTTTCCCAGGACCAAATTAACGGTAGGTTGCTTGCTCTTTAATTAGCAACTCCCAGCAAAATATGGGTCTCATTAGGCAGTTTGGTGCACTTCTTTTCTGTTGGAAGGAAGGCATGGTGGGGAGGAGGGCCGGGCCACCCAGGGGCACTGGGCCAGCTGTGGCAAGGATGCTGGCACTCTTCGGTGGGGTGAGCTGGGGGGGGGTGCTGGCTTTGTAGCCATGAGTTCCGGTACAGGCCAGGTCCTAGGAGAGCGCTCACTAGGGTGCCGTCAGATGTGGCAGGAAGAAGGAAGGGTTGGGGAGAGACCTTAAAATTATGAAATCAGTGGGGAAAGGCGGGTTTTGGAATGGGCAGAGACCAAAAGAGTCCAGGTCTGTGGCCTTGGGCAGGATCCTCCTCTCTGGGCGTCAGTGTCCCTGTCTGTAAGATGGCCCTCTCTGCCTGGCTTGGGTGTGAGCCCTGTATTCAGTTCAGAGCAGTGCACAGCTGTTTCCATGAAGCCAAGAGGAGTTAATCAAGTTACACAAAATGGGGGCCCAGAGCAGGGTGCGCTGGGGTGCAATGGAAGGCCCTGAGGAAAGGCTAGAGCCTCCAAGGCCCAGCCAGTGGCCCCCTGTGATTCTCCCCAACAGTGACTGTGCAAGGCAGGATGGTCCAACCTGAGGCGTCCCAGCCTCCAGCTTTCTGCTGCCTCAGTGCCTTGCCAGGGGACCCTCTCTGTCCGCTGGAGGTGAAACTGCAGGCACCTAGGACCACAGAGCCACTGTGATCCAAGGCAGGGTCCTGCAGCCCTGGAAGTGGGCAGGAACTGCAGGTGGGAGTAGGGGCTCCAGGTGGACACCCCCTCAAGGCTGAATGGCAGACTCGGCTGGAATCCAGCTCTGGGCTCAGTGCCTCCCGGCACACTGGACGTAAAGCTCACTGGCCCTGCTCCCTCTGAAGCTCCTGGGAGGGAAGGAATTTCTCTTTGTATCCAGTTTGACACCAACACAGAGGCCACTGATGTTTCACGAATGAAAGAATGGGCAGAGATGGAGCAAAGAATGGGGGGTTGGAGGCTCCCAGGCTGCTATGAGTCAGGGGCAGAGGAGAAAATGCCATTCCATGTTGGATACTGGAGAGGACAGCTATGTTTTCAGGTCCATTTTGCAACCTGGTGGTTAAAACTAGCCATGATTAAACAATTTAGGTCTGAACAATCTGTACCTAAATCTAAGAAGACAGCCCTGCTGGGATCCGCAGTGCTAAAGATCTGAAAGAAGTTTCAATTGAATTAATCTAATTTGTACCAGGGTAAGAAACAGTCTACTGGTGGATCACTCCTCAGATCTAATAACAAGACAATTCTAACTCATTGGAGAGAGAAAGGCATGCTTTTGTCATGATGTATGCTGGCTTCGCTTGTCAAATCTGGCTGAATAGGAAGTGTAATGAACACAAGTGCTAGGCTCCCCCCGGCTGCCCTGGGCCTCTGCCGCTGGGCCGCATGGCTGTGTTCTGAGAGCCTCAGCTCCACAGCCACTTCATCTGCAAGGGGCCCTGGGTCCGCTGGAAGGCAGCCCTGCCCGGACCCTGGCTGACCTCTCTGGAGTCTGTAAACATAAGGCCAGGGCCAGCCTCTGAGGGCCAGCGTGGGGAGAGGATGGGAGGATGGTGACCAAACGACACTGACTCTCCGCTTGGGCTGTGCGCAGAGTACAAGGAATGCTTCTCCCTATACGACAAACAGCAGAGGGGGAAGATAAAAGCCACTGACCTCCTGGTGGCCATGAGGTGCCTGGGGGCCAGCCCAACACTAGGGGAAGCGGAGCAGCACCTGAAGACCCACAGGATAGGTGAGTGGGCTGGGTGGGCTCGGTGACTCCCATGCCCCAGGGGACCTGGGTCAGGGCTTTCCACAAGTCTGTCACAAACCTAGAGAAACACTGCTAATATGGTGGTCTAATGTTTTTAATAGAAAAATGTCCCTTTGGTGAGTATGTGCTCAAACCAGCCACAGGAGGGTGACCCCATTTTATAGGCAAAGATCAAGGCTCAGAGCCATTCAGTAACTTGCCTGAGTTCTGAGCCAACAGTGGAACCAGGATCGGAACCCAGGTCTGATTTCAAAGGCTAACTTAGAACCAGTGCAACACTGCTAGGGAACTGGAAGAAAACCTCTCGGCACGTTACATCCCTGCATTTTTAACAGCAGGAAAATATAGGACTTTTAGAATGGGAAACAAGCCTCGTGGTGTTTTGTTTGCTTTTTAATGGCAGAGAGGTGTCAGAGGCCAGCAGCTGTTTATGCTGCGGCTGGACACTCAGGAAGCAGGGACTGGGGAGGGCTGGAGTCCTGAGGCTACTTCTTGGTCAGCTGAGGCTTCAGCATCTCTCGGATGGGCCTCACCATCTGCTAGGGTTACTGGAGGGCATGTCACAGCACTGGTAGTTCTTCCCAGGCAAGTACCTGTGGGCAAGTGGCCAGGGACTGGGTCCTCAGTGGCCTGCTACCTAAAATCTCCTATTTTCAGATCAGAAAGGGTTCCTGTCTCCCCTAAACAGGAAGTTGTGACCTGGGAAGTTTCAGCTTCCTGCAGCAGCAGCTGGGCCAGTGCTTGGGCTAAGGCCCCAGGGGAAGGCTAGGGTGGAGGCTGCAGGGAGGACAGATTGGTGAGCAGTGAGCCAAGGACTGGGCTCAAGGCCCAGGTGAGGTCACTTACAAATAGGTCACTGTCACAAATGTGGTCTGGTGGCCGCCAAGGGGGAAATGGCCACATGTACCCATTTCTCTCCAGCTCATGGAGGGAGGGGAGCACAGGAAGGGACAAAGAAGGCAGCCATCCTGCTCCTGTGGTGTGACTCTAGACTTGAACCATCATCCCCTTAGTACGCAGAAGAGGGGGGATAATAACTGTGGCCATTGAGGAGTCAGTGAAGGGTACCCAGCCCAGTGGGTGACCCTGGTGGGACCTTGGTGGAGATGCTACATCCCCTTCGTCTGACTATGGCCACCACCACAGTGCTCTGAGTTAGATGGCCCTGGAACTGGCTGCAAAGGCTGGGCAGGAGGCCACTTGGCTTCCCCAATAAGAACCTCTCCTCCCTCTTCACTGCTGTCTCCACAGATAGAAATGGAGAGCTAGATTTCTCTACCTTCCTGACCATTATGCACACACAAATAAAACAAGAGGACCCAAAGAAGGAAATTCTGCTGGCCATGTTGATGGCAGATAAGGAGAAGAAAGGTTACATCATGGCATCTGAGCTGCAGTCAAAACTCATGAATCTGGGGGAGAAGCTCACTCAAAAGGAAGGTAAGTAGCGTGGCCCCGTTTCCACAGCTGGAGAGGGTTGGGGGGGGCACACCAAAGCCCCAGCGATGCCACCAAGGTGAGCAGACACTGCAATTGATCTGGTCCCAAAGCCACTGAGCAGAGTCAGGCTTGGTAGCTGGGGGGTGGGGCCCTGGGACAGAGGATGGTGGGTGGAGCTTAGCAGGTGGCAGGGTCCACCACGCCTTATCCTGAGTCTGAGCCCTCACTGCAGGTCTTCACTTAGTGCCCAAGACACCCTGGGAGCAGAAGGGTCCCCTTCCACTGAGAAGGGAACAGGCAGAGTGAGTGGCTCCGAGGGTGCAGAGCCGGAGCTGAACATAGGTCTGGTAGATGCCCCCAGCCTCAGCAGGCTCTGACCTGCAGTCGACGCCCTTCCAGAACTGAGATGCTCCTCCAGGAGGGCTCCACGGGGCTGTCCTCGCTATAGCAGCCCATGATGGCCCCTGGTCGCTCTTCTGCCTCAGAGCCCCTCTGTCCACTGACCCCTGGGTTTCTAGTTAGGCCGCCCCACTCAGGCTGGAGCAGCCAGGTTTGGCCAGAAGTGCATGCAGGGACAAGTCTTCAGGAAGAAGGACCTTTAGCCTTCAGCAAAATCACAACCACCCAAGCAGCCTCTGAGTTGCTGTTTGAATGAGGTTTAATCGTGGCTCCCCTCTTTTGGGGACCTCAGGCGAGTTTCTTACCCTTGGAAACAAGGTTGAACCCTGTGTGGGCCCAGAGCTAACATTCCGTGCCAACTGCTCACAAAGCCACAGGCGCAGTGTTTAAAAATAGCGAGCGCTCCACAGCAGGCAGATTCCTCTCCCTCGCTTCTTGCTTGCCTGGGCTGGCAGCTATGGTGCATCTTTGAAGTGGTCAGGAAAACACGGGCTGTCCTCGCCTTGGAGGCTCGCAGGACACTGCTCTCTCTGCATCAGGTGCAGCGTCGACAGCAGAGACGGAGCAGGTTTGCCTTCACTCGTGTGGCTGGTGGTCTCTGTCCAAGGGGATTGCTCCCATTTGTGTAACACGCAAAGAACATTTCAGAGCAGGTAGTGGGGGCCAACTGCCGTCTGGCTGGCTGTGGAGACCAGAATGGTGGTAGCAGAACAGGAATCCTCCATCTGGGAGTGATTGAAAGAGAGTGTTTTATTAAGAAGCATCCTTGGAGCAGAGGAGGTGGCCAAGGGGAGGTCTCCCGTGTGAGGCCTGGGGCAGGGTGACTTCAGAACACTGGCTGCCGCTGGGATCTGTAAAATGAGACCGCCAGGGCGGGGGCCATTTCATCCTTGGCATCTTCAGCCCCACTGCCTGGGCTATGAAGTGCTGCCCCTTGTAGACTAGCCATAGAACAAATCTGTCTCAACCTTCTAAAAATACTCCGAGCCACCATCGGCTTCAGCACAGAGCACCGGAATTATACTTTCGAGGAAGGCGAAGTGGAGTAGCAAAGCTGGTTTCCCACCATCAGGCGTGGAGCTGTCCTGGGCAGGGAAATGGGACGCCGTGGGGAGGGGAGGGTGTGAGACAGTTTTTGCGGGAGGGTGAGGATCGCCCAAAGAGCCATTTTAGGTTGGCCCAAGTGGTCACTGTGGAACCAGCAAGCTGAGATGGCTCTTCTTGCCAGTGCTTGGGACTTGCTAGTATTTTGTCTCAGAAATCTACAACCAGAAGAAACGTGCAAATAGTGATTTTTTTTCCTGAGCAATGCAGAACAGTTGGCAGCTTTGGAAGCTTTGTACTTTAAACACAGTTGGGTTTATTTTTCTCTCACTCCCATCGTATTTTTTTCTTTATTGGTGCTGAGGTTTGAAGCCAGGTCTTCACACATACCAGGCATGTGCTCTACCTCTGAGGTGTACCAGCAGCCCCTGCCCTGTTTCCCTAGGGAGGCAGTGACAGTAGACAGCACTTACTGCCAAGTCCCCTCTTGGTGTGGAGGCCGGAGTGGCCAGTGATGCTGATGTGTGTGTGGGAGGGTTAGGCAGGTGAGAATGAACCAAAGCCTGGGCTGGGTGGACCCCTAG
The DNA here is from genome assembly GCA_004027295.1 of Dolichotis patagonum. NCBI lineage: Eukaryota > Metazoa > Chordata > Mammalia > Rodentia > Caviidae > Dolichotis > Dolichotis patagonum. The sequence continues at coordinate 89,145 of PVJX010000024.1, read as the reverse complement.
GAGCTGCAGAGGGAAGTCCACAGCACCGGGGCGCAGGAGGAGCGCTGTGGCAAGCCAAACATCCAGGTGAAGGTTTCAATAAACATGGTCACAGAGTTCAGAGAATGTCTTTAAAAGCAGCACAGGAGGCTTCAGTGACAGGGTCTTTAGCACCACACTGCCACTGTCAGGCCTGGTGGCACACACCTGTAATCCCAGCACTTGGGAGGCTGAGGCAGGAGGATCACTGCGAGTTCAAGGCCAGCCTGGGCTACACAGTGAGATCCTATCTCAAAAAACTGAAACAAAAATAAAACTTAAACCACCACTGTCCCCAGAGAATGTCCCAAACTTGAGCTGGTGGTGTGCACGGGGCAGGCAGGCTGTCCTGCTTTCTGGTTTACTTCATTTTGTCTGCTGAATGCGCGGGGGAAGACCCCTGGGGAGCCCCAACCCCCCCCCCAAAGATCTCCATGTCATAACCCCAGATCCAAACTGAAAACTCAGTATGATTTATTGCAGTGGATGAGCTTTTCCAAGCCGGAGATATTGATCCACGTGGCCCAGTGCAGTACGAGGAGTTCATCCGCAGGATCACGCTGCCTGTGCAAGACTACTGAACGTGCAGCGTGCAACGGTGTCTCCGGGCCTGAAAACCTAGACTCATTAACTTTTAAAAGGGCAGTATTCTTTTTCACTCTAGGGAGATGACAACCGCAACAAGACGACATTACGCTTCCATAGCAGGGGATAACTCACAATCAATGATTTCAGTCGGGGTATTAGCATGTCTTTAATAAAAGATTTGCACTGATCTCCATAACTGCCGTTAGTGCGGACTTCACTGTGTGCAAAGGGCCTGCAGCCCGGAGCCTTGGCTGTATTCCACAGGGTCCTGGCTGTGCCACTTCCCGGCCGTGTGACTCGGGCAGATCATTTCGCCCGCAGAGCCTTAGGGTCCTCACCGAGGTTAGGTTCCTGCACTTCCACTCTAGGAGCCCACTGAGGAAGGATGGGGATGGTCACATGGAAATGCCCTGGCACCCAGCAAAGCATGTGGACTCCAAATTCCAATGGTGGTGCTCATTCTAGAAAGGGCAGTGCCACCCTCCAGGAAAGCACGCTGAGGATTTGGGTGCCAGAACCATTTTTTTTTTTTTTTTTTTGGCGGTACTGGGGATCGAACTCATGACTTTGCGCTTGCCAGGCAGGCGCTTAGGCCACTGAGCTAAATCCCCAGCCCCCAGAACCACCTATTATATTTCCTAGATAAAGCCAGTGCTAGCTGAGACCCAGCAACCAAAGCTTGAAAAGAGTATTGCAGTTATTTCCTGGAGCACCACAGGCCCACGTAGAAATTCTCATTTCCATCTCAAATGACAGGAGGACGCAGTTCAGGATACACATTCCTAACCCGGTGAGTGAAGACACTGGTGTTTGGATGCACTCCACAGCAGCGGGGCGGGGAGAAGGCTGACTGCAGGCTTGCATCAACACAGAGGCCAGGGCCTTTGCTCAGGCTGTGGAGCTGGAGCCTTTCTGATGCTCCTCCTAGAATCCAGAATTGCACACTGGGCTGTTGGCAGGAAGAAGACCCAGGAACTGGGATGGTCTTCTCCGCTCACCAGGGGTGGGCGCGACCACAAGCCACTTCCAACAGAGAGAAACAAGGCTGGGTAACAGGCCACGGCCAGCATATAACCAGGCCTGGAAACAGTAGTGGCCACCCAGCTACCCCAGCTGTCTCCCCAGCCCAAGTGGCTAGTTATACACCAGGAGGAAGCAGCTGTGCTGCCCAGGGCTCAGAGGTGCCAGGTGCTCATCAGATTGTGGACTCGCTGTGGGCAGAACCAGCATAGCCCCACAGAGGACGGAGTAGCACACCAGCGTGGGTGGGTGCAAGCTCCCAGTCCTAGGATCTCCATCCTCTTATGGGTCAACGTCAGGCTGAGGCTCTCTAATAGTGCCTTTGTTGCTGAAGAGAAGCCAATCAGGAAGACAGGTTGTCCTCTGGGAGGTTATGCAAGACACAAATCTAAAGGAGGTACTGGGAACCCCACGGGGACTGGAAGCCTACTGCCACTCTGCCACATGGCTTCAGACTGAACTGAGGTCCTGAGAAAGAAAACTAGAACTTTTGCCAACAGTGATGTTGCCAACAGCACAGGAGAGTTTTTGGGGTCAGTGATGAACATTAACTATGTGAAGTTAATGATCATCTAGTTGGGGACCTGCATCTACAGGGTACAGGGACAGATCCAAGTTCTATAGGGTCTGAGATTTATACAACTTGGCAGCCTTATGCAAAGAAAATAGAGCTGGGCATGGTGGCACATGGCTGTGCAACCAGCACTCTGGAAGCTGAAACAGGAAGATCACTGTGTAACCCAGGTGTAACCCAGCCTGGGTTACACAGTAAGTTCAAGGCCAGTTTGAACTATATATATAAGCTGGGTGTGGTAGTGCACACCTGTAATCTCAGCACTTGGGAGGCTGAAGCAGGAGGATCATTGAGTTCGAGACCCACCTGGGCAACAAAGTGAGCTCAAAACCAGCCTGAACTGCATAATGAGACCCTGTTTCAAAAAGACAAAAATATGTAAATTCATTAACACAAAATACTGAACCTCAGTTTTAAAAAAAGCCTAAAACTATGTAGTGAGACCTTGTCTCAAAAAATAAACCAAACCAACAAACAAAAGCAAGAAAGGGAAGAAATATAAAAATAGAAACACACAAATGTCTGGGGCTGCTCTCAGTATCCTAAAGAGACCAGAGCAAGAGATGCAGTGATGCTTCATCTTTATCTTCATGGGAATCCAGCTGAGGGCACACAAAACCTGGGCATTCTGAGGGCTGCTGGATTTCACTGGTAGGCGAGGGTCCCAGGCCCACAACCTTTTTTGACTCCACACATGGACGCTGAGAAGTAAATCTTACAGCCAACCTGGAATTCAAAGACCACACAGGTGACAGATTTTGATGATGTAGACGAGACAGGAAAAGGAAGTTCTGGGCTACAATAATAAATGACAGTACTTTCCCTCAACACTTTGGTATAGCTATATTTATTACTGGCCCAAGAATGGTTCTAAAACAAGTTCTACAACTGTCACATGCCTGGTGGGGCCTGAAGTTGAGCTTGCTAAGTGCACATAGTGTGTGGGACAGTCATTAGGACCTGGGCTCCTCTTCACTGACGTACTATGGCTGTGAGCCGAGGGCCCACAATCGCAGGAGAGGCATTTAGCTCTTGCCCTAGTTTCATGCTCATTCCTGTAATTCCAACTGGTTTACCTTGCACCTTGTGCCGTTTACAAAAATAAGCCACAGTGCTCTTAGCACTCAAACTAGATATTAAAGGATTCCAAGCAAAACAGAAGCTGTGGTTTATTACAGAGCTAGTCAAATTTCAACAAGAGAACAATGGCTACATAGCAACTACTTACCTCAAAGCACGTGCAAGAGTATTAGGTACCTGTCAGGCTCTGAAATCTCTGGAGGAAAGGCGCTTTGGAAGCACAAAGCGTTACCACCTTTCTCACAGGACTGTTCCCTTGCATCCCCAGCAGTACTGCTTTACAGAAGACAAATTAACTGAAGGCTTTTCTTTTATTACATCTAAAGAGCTCTACATAAACAGGTAACATTCAATAAGTAAACAATTTTTTCCAATGCATGTAATAAATATTTTCACTTGGTAACTTTTATACAAACTGACATTGGTCTACTATACATTTTTTAAAAGCCATTTTACTGGTTTGGCATGCGTTATGGGAATTCTAGGAGAAAAAGTTTTAAGGCAATGAATCACAGATTTAAGTTCATGGAATTTATGGTAAGTTTTATATCTATTTATATACATTTCCCCCTTGTTAATTAAACAGCAGCAGCACACTCTGGGACCACCAGCTATTCTCCTTCCCTCTTTCTGAAATCTAAGCTTTGTGTTTTTTCATTAAAAACAAAACAGAATTCAGTATGTATTGATAAAACTAAATTATTCTAAAAATAAATTCAAATGTGCTTTCAAAAGTCTTGAAGATTCTGTAAGTTTTACGTATTTAAAATTGAAATTGTTTCAAAACAATGTTCATTCCACATTTATTAATTTACATCAGGGATATATTTTCAACTTCGCAAATTTGTCTCAAAGGAAACTCTACTAAAAAACACTTTTCAGAAACTTAAGTGAATCTTCTTTGACCCAGTAACGATGTGGAACTGTGACAGTCTAAATTATAACAGAAAAGTTTAATGCTCAAAATAGTCAATCAAGTGTGTCATGGTTTAGTTGCATACTGCATTTTTAAAAAGATGTGTCCAATAATGCCCACATAGGAATCAAAAGCCACTTCAACCCTGCTAGTCAGCTGATTTCTGTGTGCATGTAGATACACACGTGCACACACGCACACACAGTAGTACTGTACAGAAACACGAACATATGCATTCTGTTATGAAACACCGAGGCCATGGGGCTGCTGGCAGCTCGCCTAGAGTCTAAGAATCAGTCTTTGTCCACAGAGAGCACAGCAACGTTGGCCTGGGCTGGGGAGAGAGGGTGGGCTAAGGAGAAAAAGAGAGAAAGTGACTGCACACTTTTTTAAAACTTAGGACACAGAGATGTAGTGCACGACTCTATTGATAATTATGACAGACCATGAAAGTCTGAGTGACTTACGGACCATGATACCAACAGAGGGGCAACTATTATGCAACACTTCAGAAATTCAACAACAGAAGGGAGAAACTCCTCACAGACTGGAATGAACTAAAATCAAAGGATGAGTAAATGGTGAGGCTCCATGGGGTCAGGACCACAGCCACTAGACACTGATTTCTCCCTATTTCCGCATCTTCCCTTAGGTTGGTAAAAAGCGGGACGCAGAGTCAGTTTAACCTGCCCCACCCTGGAACTGAGCTGTAGAAAGTAAAGGTCCAGGTTTTTGACTGGATCATTCAAACAGTGATCAGCATCACACACGAGGTTACTCAACAGAATTTTCAGACCACTAACAATGACAGAAAATAAGAAAATTAAAAAAAAAAAAGGGCAAACTAACACTTTACCTTAGGTAGTTGAGAAATTTCCTATTGTTATGTAAAATCAGAAAGAAATGCCCCCCCCAATTTTAGTCATTTCTACCCCAGTCCAAATTTAGACACAAATTAGGATACTATTTGAAATGGTTTAAATTAGTATGCCAATATGAAGAGTTTTTAAAGTACTTACTCACCACACCAGTTTCACTTAAAAAATTACTTTCTGTTTTAACTGACAATGAACCTGTATGTTTTTTATTGCAAATTGTTTTGTGACTATAATTCAGCCATTTATGTGTAGAATACACATGCATAGGGGAAGACTATGTAACTCACTTGTTACCCACACACACTTGTTTATAAATACATATATACACACACACATATACATATTGACACCAACTTTTTTTCTTCAAAATTCAAGTCAACAATTTAGTAACAGAGAAATTGCTGTAAAAAGATACTATTTTTAGATGCCACACAGTCATATGAACCATTAATTTTATCATATAACCAAAGATAGAGCCATTTTAAATTCTACCCAGATTAAAGTAGGTAATTCTTGTTAACAAGGCAGTTTAAAATGACAAGTTTATACACAAAGGTGGTCCTTCATTGATTCTGAGAATATTAAGAGCTTTGACAGAAAAAACCCAATCTGGAAAACTGGCTATCACTATGCCCCTTCAGTATTTTCTCTTAAACCTGTACTCTCAAATAACTGAAACACAGTTTCCACAATTGAGAATGCAATTCGTCTACTTCTGGGACACAAGTAGAACCACTTTTCCTTCCCTTAGGCCCTTTATTTCCTGAAAAAGTTTTCAATATATTTACATGTTCCACCAGTAAGAGGAGATTTAGACCAATCCATGAATTCTTAAAAATTGACTTTCCTATGTCATGCTTGTCATTAAAAGGTAAAGAAAAAATAGGGCCAGGGTTTAGCTCAGTGGCACAAGCACCTGCCTCGCAAGCACAAGGTCATGAGTTTGATCCCTGGTACCAACAAAACAAAACAAAAATTGATAAGCAATTGAATTCAACAACTAAAATAGAAGAAATAGCTAAATAAAAGGTAAAGAAAAAATAATCAAAGTAGATGGGCTAAGAAATTAAGAACACTCAGAACCATAGAATACAAATGGCTAAGGTTTAAACTCACCTTAAATTTCAACTGATTACCAAATAGTGGCTTTCTATAGATCCACATGTGTGGTGCACTGATTTCCAAACAGAATTGACTTCTAGGATAACTGACTGATCTAGGATAACTGGAAGTGACATAAGCTTTCCTGTCAGCTGCACAAGACACCCAATCAGGGCTTTCTCAGCTGTTTTTGCTTCTTACTTTGGTATGAAGATCTTACACAAAAACTTGTTACCCTGTGGCCAAAAAAAGCAGGTACTCACACACTTAGTTTAAATATACAATACTGGCAATCCAGACTTAGAATGAAGAACTAGGCTAAAGTGTATTACTCACAGCTCTGCTAGGCCTACTCCTTACCCAGACAGCTTTATTCCAACATCCTGAAAGCATATTCTCAGGGGGTATATAGCAAGTCAGAGAGAATGTGTGATGGAGACATGCAACCGGGGTAGCTGTTAGATACTCACATGTAAGGTAAAGACCTTCAAAGCACTTTAAAAGAAGCAGGCAACTAACTGATATGTGAACTGAACGCAAACTCAGAGGGACAGCAAGGACAGAAAAACACACATAGACGCACACACTGAACACACACACCCATGAGCTACATCCTGAAAAATACACAGGGAATGCGGTAGGACAGATGAGATTTATAACTTAAGGCTGGATAAAATATGCACACACACACACAAACAAAATGCAAGTCTGTCATTTTTAAAAAATGGAAATCAAACTATCTCCCTCCCCCTCCCCACAACAAAGCCCACAATTTAAAACTTCATACATGCAATTCCTTTTCTGTTATTGCAAATAAAATAATGCCATTGAAGTAAAATAAAACCAAAACCATAGGACAAATGATGAAAAAAATCTTCAGAATCCAGAAAAAATGAACTGAAGGTGGTTTATGGGTGCTTTTTTCTTTTCTTTCCTTTTTTTTTTTTAAACAAGTGTTTTATCAGACAGGCAGTCTTTAGATTTATATACAAAAGTAAAACTGAAAATATAGTTTTGTTCTCTGTACATTTCTTTTAATTTTTTCCCTAAAAAAAGGAAAAAAAAAACACGCTTGTGAACTTTTCTAAACAAAATAAGGTAAAACAGCATAAAGTTCTCTTCTTTCAGCCCAGTTGAATCCCTCGGCATGGGGCGGGATCAGCAGGCGCCGGCTCAGTCCAGGGAGATAATGTCCGGTATGATGCCGAAGACGGACGCTGCGTCCGTGCTGCTCCTGCTGGCCACCGTGTGGCTGTGGCTCTCCCTCAGACTGTTGGAAGACACGAGGCTGCTGTTGCTGCCACTGCTGCTCCCATTGGTGGCAGGCAGGGATGCGCTGCCTCCCGCACTCAGCTGGTCGAGGAACATCTGGGAGGAGGTATATGGGAAGAAGCGAGACGAGTGCAGCAGGTCCTGGTCATCTGAGACTGCAGCGGCCGCGGCTGCGAGCAGGGAGGTGTTGTAATGCTGGGGAGGGAACAAGGACAAGGCAGCTTGTTACAGCACGAAAAACACTTCTCGGCAGATCAAAGTGCTAAGCTTAATATGCACCCGGTATATCTTGTTTCTGAAATCTTTAATGAGACATTTTGCAAAAATCAAATAGTCTAGTGTAATGACTGGATCGCTGATCTTGACAGGCAGTTCCATATCTGAAACTGGAATTTTAAATTGTTTTTTGCTTCAATTTATACCACAAGCAATTCTCAAGACTGTATTTCCAATATGCTTAGAAGCATCAAGACAAAGCACAACCCACCCACTTGTGCCTGAGACAGTCCTGCGATACCTAACAAGAGATGGTGTCTTGAGGACTGTTTATCGACTCTGCTGTTGTGTGAACATCACAGAGTCACTCACACAAACCTAGACACACAGCCTCCGGACTTGCACAGCACACTGCTCTGCTGAATACAGATGGCACCTGAAGCACACGGGTGGGCCTCTGTGGATGTGTGCGTGCCACAGAGAAGATGCAGGGAAGACAAGCCAGTGCCTGCAGGACCCCTAATGTACACAGCGCACAGGACTGGAAGGCACTCAGGGTGAGCGGGGTGAGTGTGTGCGCGAAGGGGAAGGCTGAGGGCTTCACAAACACGGTGCTACACTGAATTCGTATGTTTCAAAAACACTTCTTTCTTCAATAATAAAGGAACCTTAGATTAACGTAACTTTTAAAAAGTAGTTTGTTTTTATAATAACGCAGCTTAAAACATAACCACATTGTGTAGCAGCACAAAATTATTTCTTTATATTTTTGTTCTATAAACTGTAACTTTTAAAAATATAAATTTGTTGTTAAAAACTAAGGCACAGACACACTAGCCCAGGCTTACACAGGGTCACCAGGACCACTGTCTCCACATCTTGCCCCCTGGAAGATTCTGGGGCATATACTGTACATGCTAGCATCACCCCAGATTACCAGGCTCCTCCCATGGCTCCCTCCTGTCCAAAGCACTGCCCTTCAGAATCATGCCCATGATGCTTTACTTGGTGTGTTTCCTTTTTTATCACAGGTTTGCTTACAAAGTAGATAATGCGCCCCGACCACTCCTCTCTACCAATAAACTTTCGGGAGTTTGGGACTGATGTTTTAAAACGTAAGGACCTCACCGAGGTCTGCAAGAAGCTTCATTATGAATTTCCCTGGGGTTTCTTTCTTTCCTTGTAGTTTCCATTTCTCTTGTCTCTCTTCAGCCGTGCATCTGTTTCAGCTCCAGACTCCTGATTGGTCACTCCCTAAGCCTTCGAGTCTATGAGCTTCCCAGTGTCAGCCCCACAAGCACTCAGGCTGACCGTTCGTCACCCGTCAACCACAGCAATGTTGGTTTTTGCAGTCTCTGCATCTGTGCCCAATCTCTGAAGTCAGGACAAACCCAGAGGGCACTCTTCCAGAAGCCATTCATATAATCCTTGGGGCCTCAGTCCAAGCCTAAAGGGTTTCTTTTTTTCAGATGGTGCTAAGAACTTAACTCAGGTCCACACACATTAGGTAAGCACGCTACTGGAGCTAGGGCCCCAGCCCCTAAGTGAGGTTCTTGACACAGTCACAAATGTAATCTTTCAGAACGGCAATAGTATCTTCTCAGTGTCTTACTCAGTTGCAGCACTGGCTTGGGGGGAGGGTTTCCTGAAGCGATAAGTCTTAAAAGCTGCTATTAATACTTCATCTACTAGTTGGATCAAAGAAGTGGTATTATACTGGGAGGAAGATCACCAATAAATGGAATATGTGCAGAAGCATTATCAACAATAAGCAAAATCTCAGATGTGTTATTCTTCAAACAGTGCTTCATTTGATGACCCAGGAATTCAGAAGAGCATCTTGGAAGGGGAGCTGGGTCACACTTGATTCTCATGGTGCCCACCGTGCACTGGCTGTGTGTGTTCATGGACATGCATGAAGACAGGGTCCTCGCTTTGCCATACTACACAGAGTTTCTATTTGCAGCCAGCAGCATGGCCTCTGAGCAAGACTGTTACCCAGTTCATGTTGGGATTATAATCTGTATATATCACTGCTGGGTGGCTTGAACAACCAGTGGTATAGGCATGACTGTCCTGTGCATGATTGTACCACCAATGGTACAAGTTACCCAATGGAACAGTCACGCACGTACCGCCGGCGGCTCAAGCTAGTGCCAATGCAGTAAATCACCTAGAGCAAGCTAGCAGCGAATTCAACATCATAGTGGAGTCCAGCCTTTTTTTTCAACCTTGAACACAAACAGTTTTGGTGGTGATCTTCATGGTGCTGAGAGGGACGTGCTTCTGTGTTTGGACGTCAATCCGGGTGTTCAGAAGTTGTCCCATGTCTGATGCACATGATACAGACCTTTTCTGAGTTTCTGTTAGTCTCACTGTCTTCAATGAAGCAGACCATTTCTGTCATTAACCTTGTTCTTCAAGTTAGCAGCTAAGGTGGAACAGGACATGCCCAAGCCAGGAATAACTAACCATCTCTTTCTATCTTTCTCCAGTGGTGGGGATCAAACCCAGGGCCTTACACATGCTAGGCAAGTGCTCTACCACTAAGCAGTATCTCTTAATCATTTGATTTCCAGGTCAAGCACTTGATGTGACCTCATTGGGGCAATAGTAACAGTACACGCTGTATGCTTAAGGCCATAATGAACACAACACGAAATTAAATCAAACACAAAGGGAAACAATGCAATCAAGAGATGCAGTAAACACAGTATGTATGACTGCTACTGTGTAATGTGGCAGACTGTTTCACAGTAAAATTTATCACACTGATCTATTATCAAGTATTGTATACTATACAGAACCATATAAGCTTTTACACCACTGGATGCACAACAGTTCATTTATACCAGCACCACCAGAAACACGTGAGCAATGTGTTGTGCAATGACACTGCAATAGCTACAATGTCAGGTGACAGAAATTTTTCAGCTGCATTGTAATCTTAAGAGGTCACTTTATATATGTGATCTGTTCTCGATCTAAATGTCATTATGTGGTACATGACTGTATTTGGCCAAGAAACCTACTAAGACTAGAGATTTTTATTTAAATTCTTAAAGTCCGAGAAATAATGAATATGCTCACTCTGCACTTTCCAAGGAAACTTACTCTCTTTTCTGGATACATATTATTTTAAGCATTCTTAATATACAATTTAAACAATAAAATTTACTCATAACATACCTGATTGTCTCCTGACAAGAAAGGAAAGAAATCTAATCCTGTGGGAGAAAAAACTGTATTAGTTTGAGAAAAATTAAAGAAGAAAACCTCCCAAATGCCCACTACTTCAAAAACAAATACAAGAGTTAAATCCTACATTATGTGGAATTTCACAGTTCAGGTTGAAGTCCTAATATCAGCAGGATCTGCCCCCTTCATGACTCCAGTCAAGGAACATGGGCCACTGCCACCTGCTGCATCTCACACCGACCTGCTCTTGCAGGCTCTAAGTGACCTTTCAATACTGCATTTCAACTCAATTTACTTCTCATAAGCACCTTATAAATTTCTGTGTGTGATTATTTTTGGCCTAGATTTTTTTGTACCGGGGATCAAACTCACAACCTTGCACTTGCCAGGCAGGCACTTAGGCCACTGAGCTAAATCCCAAGCCCTTTTTGGCCTGATTTTACAGATAAGAAAGTTTGAAGTAAAAAGAGATTAAACAAGTGGTAGCAAAGATATCTTTTCTCAAAGATGCTTACTTACCATCCTTACTTATCAACTCAGTGTATTGGCACTGGTGCATTGGCACAAGCAAAGAAGACCTGAGAGTGGGGGAGGCAGCCACTCAGGGACCAGCCCAATACCTGGCTCTGGGAGTCACTGCAAAGCAGACCCTTCCCATCTCCTCCCCCTCTCTACTTCATGTGTAATGTAACAAAGAGTGAGTGGACCAACGTGAATGGCATGCTCATCACGATATCTTAACTGGTTGAGAAATACAACAACAGATTCAGATAAAAATACAACACTACATATACTCTGGGGACCCACCCGCTGTCTATGCTGGAACAGATTGTAGCACAAAGACCTATAAACCATAGAGTACTGTGTTTCTTGATAGTGTAGTGATGTTTCCACACATGCGATAAAAAAAGCTTGGAAGCTACTTAATGACTGTTAAGAGGAGCTGCAACTTTTGCATAATGGGCTTTGGAGAGGGCAGAAGGAAACTTTTATTTTGTGCCTTTGTATGGAAATTTCTACAAATAGCATATATGCCTTTTCAAATAAAAATGTGTTATATGGTTAAGATGTAAATTATTAAACTACAAAGATACAGGAGAATATGACCAATAATTCTTTTTGAGAATAGAAAGTATTATGAACTCAAAATATGTAAGTCAGTACACTGACATTTCAAATTACTTTTAAGATGGATCACATTCAGTAGAACCAAAATTAAAACCTTCAAATGTCTCAGTTCAGCATTATACAAAAGACAGTGCAATACAGTTCCCCACAATACTTGCTGCATTTATCACTAGAACTGAGGAACAAAAAAATATTCATAAATACCAACATTCAAAGCCAAATACTAGAAACCATCCAGCCACAACATACAGAATATTTCAAGGCTCACAAAATTTGTAAGATCACTGCACTAGTTTTAATACGCAGAATCAAAGTGCTGGGTCAGTTTTCATGACCAAAATATATTGTTTCTCTCAATTCTTCAGGTCCAAAAGGCTGTTCTCCCAAGGAGACTGCAGAAATCATAAACACCACCCATGACACTATGTGACAATTCAGAGGAACTGTGACTCACCTTGTAAGTCGTAAGGCATGGGTGTCATATGGAAAGGATGCCTGTAGTCTTGGATGAGGGAGGTGTTGATGTAGCTTGTGTCTACAGCAGGAAGGCTTGGGGTACGGGACACTGGAGATGCTTGGTGTGGAAGACTTAAAATGCTGTAAGAGTAATTTTCAGAAGTCAGTTTAACTTTTAAATTTAACAAATGGGATGCCAGGCATGGTAGCACATGCCTATAATCTCAGCACTCAGGAGGCTGAGGCAAGAGGATCGTTCCAAGTTTCAGACCAGCCTGGGCTACAATGTGAGTTCCCGGCCAGCCTAAACTGCATGATAAGACCTTGTCTCAAAAAGACACACACACACACACACACACACACACACACACACACACACACAATTTAACAAGGGGTTGCCCCTCACAATAAACCCTGGTTTTTATGCTGGAAATAAAAACAAAACAATGCATAGTAACATTTAGCCTATTCCCAATTATTAAGAAATAATTTGTATGACAGGCATGGTGGTCAACAACCTGTAATCCCAGCACTTGAGAGGCGGAGGCAGGAGGATTACTGACAGTTTGAGACTAGCCTGGACTATACAGTGAATTCAAGGCCAGCCTGAACTACACAGCAGGACTCTGTCCTGAAACAATTAAAATAAAATAAATAAAATAAAATAAAAAAGGAGGAAGAGGAAAAGTAGGAGGAAATAATGGAGGAGGAAAAGAAATAATACAAGAGGAGAAGGAGAAGAAATAACTTGTAACCCTAACAGCATTTTGCAGGGACTGCAGGGGAAGAGTATATATGATGGTATCCAGCATCCACAAGCCAATGCTATCTTTGAATACCATCACCTGTACTCTCAGAACAGAGGAGAAAGACATGTCTGAATCACTGCAACAAGATGTGAGTGGAAAGAATCCACAACAGAGGAAATTCTCAAAGTGTCTCAGAAATAAGCACTGGATGGCTGGCTAGCGAGACAGCTAAGCATGCCCTAGCAAAGCAAACGTACAGACAAGGCTAAGGGCACGTAGCAATCGGAGCAGTCAAGAGTGAATGGCTGGCCTAAGACTTGTAAGCCTGATGAGAATAAGAACTGGGTGGTCTATCTTGATGTATCCAATGCCCTGTACAGTTATCAGCACATTCTGTCCACAGAAGCCCTGCTGAATCCAGTGAAGGCAGCAAGACAACAGGAGGAAATGTTCCCAAATGTACAGGTAAAGAGATTTTAAAAGAAGAATAGTTTAACTGGAAAAAGAAAGAAGAAAACAATGATGGACTTTAGGAAAACAAAGTGAAATATTTAAAAGCTGGTAAATGAAATCTGTCTTTCTTGAGCAAAAATTAAGGCACACAAGGGTTAAACTGGGTGTGGTGGCACATGGCTGTAATCCCAGCACTTGGATCCCTGCAAATTCCAGGCTAGCCTGGGCTACACAGTGAGTCCAAGGCTGGTGTGACCTACACAGCAAGACCCTGTCTCAGAAAGACAGAGACAGACAGACACAAAGAGAAAGGGAGAAAGGGAGAAAAGGAGAAAGGGAGATAGGAAGGAAGGAAAAGGAAGGGGAAGGCGAGCAAGGAGAGAAGGAAGAAAAGAAAAGAGAAGAAAAAAATAAGAAAAAGAAGAGAAAAGAAAAGAAAAAAAAAGAAGAAGAGAGGGAGGGCTGGCCAGGAGTATATGTTAGACAAACCATGTAAGAGACTAATGTTACAAAAGCTATAAAAAACGAAGAGAAATGAAGAAATAAAGCAACTATCTTTCAACACTTCACATAAAATACTTGGGCTGTGGGGATGTAATTTCAATGATACAGAATATTTTAAAAGAGGACAAGGTAGGATTGCTAGAAACAAAGTTATAGTTATAACAATCTTTCTTATCATTATGAATAGAATATGAAGCATCAACACTCTGCCTCATAAAAGAGTTTCATCATGGAAACTTAAACGTCTTTTACACCTATAAAAACCATGTTCCATTAGCTCTGTCCTCTGCCAGTGCTTGGGGGGAGTACACAGGAGGGGAAAGCTGCTGAAATGCCAGTCTTTGAAAACACTTTGGCATGCCATGCAGTATAGGAAATTTCTGTAAAAATTCAGCTACTAGAGACAATAAAATGCTCTACATTTTAGTGATGTTTGCCTCCTCCTAATGGCCACTCTTCTTTTAGGTTTGTCACTGATAAAACGCATCTCTGCTTCTCCACCGCACAATAACAATATGCTGTGCTCAGGCTTCTAGTTACTGGCTAAGTACTACTGTATAGTGGTTATTAGTGTTGGCTATGGTGCTACTTGCCTCTTGTTTGTACCTGAAAAGTCTGACATTTGCAATGTTAGGTCTGGATTCAATTAGTCTAGGAAATACAGGAAGTAGTTAATGTATCTAATATAATTTTCCAAATATAAACACATCTATTTTTGGAGAATCAGCAAAGTAAATACTCGAAAGAAGTATTAGATTTCCCAATACTTCAAAAATTTTAAGGAAAAAATATAGTCAGACAGTAAAACTATTTCATACCTTACATGTATACAAATGACTATTAATATTCCAAAGAGTACACCATAATGATGCATGTAAACCAAAACTACTTATATACCCAATTTTATGAAGAAAAGAAAAATATATATATATATATTTTTGGTACCGAGGATCAAACTCACAACCTCAGGCTTGCCAGGAAGGCACTTAAAACACCGAGCTAAATCCCCAGCCCTTTATGAAATATTTTAATGTTGCAATTATGGCATTAACGACAATTTGCAGGAACTGTTTTCAGAACACCCCCCCGGACACACCAAAATCCAAGGATAATCAAATTCCTTACATAAAATGTATTTGCAAATAACCTAAACACATCCTCTCATACACATGAAATCACGGCTAGATTCCTTATAATACCTAGTACTACGTACATGCTATGTAGATAGCTGCACTGTTTAGGGAATGACAACAGGAAAACAAGCCCATAAATACATGTTTGCCATCTTTTTTCCTGACAATGTTCAATCTGAGGTTAGTTGAAACCATGGATATGGAACACACGGATATAGAGCCAACTACATATTGGTCATACTATGATTACTGATTATAAATGTCTTCAGGTTGGGGGTACTGCTCAGGGTGGAGTGCTTGCCTAGCATGCACAAGGCCCTGTGTTCAATCCTTATCTCACTGGAAAAAAAATCTTGGAACCAAAATTCTATAGACACTTGATCTAGCTATGCCAGTTTCAGGTAACCTGACTTTTCTTTTCATCAACTCAAGGCATAAAAATAAGATCAGTCTTGCTGAGTAATAGCCATCAAGGCAAGCTTTCCAGAGAAATGTCCACAGAGCAGGATTACTGTGTAATATTCACTGTATTTAGAATAAAGCCACTGCTCCTAATGTTTCCTATCTGGCTATCTGTCTACTGAAATGCTACTCTGAAATGAACCTATCAAACAGTTTAATATGTTCAATCAACATCTTTCTATCTCATCATGCAATGCCAACCCTGAAAGTGACTGGGTACCAAGTACAGAAGTACTCCCTCCTGGTTTGGTGTCAACTTTCCCTCTTGAACCTTGAAAACTTTAACAATACCACCTATAGACTTTCTCTTTCCCTTATTTTTTTCTCAGATGCTGCTGGCTGGCTGGTTTTTTGAGTAACTCCTATTTAGCTACAAAAGGCCACATGATTCTCCTGATTTACTTTCGTGCATACAAATTTATTTTTGGTTTTCTGAGGCAGGGTCTGGCTTTGTAGCCTAGGCTGGCCTTAAATCTCAATCCTCCTGCCTCAACCTCCCTAGAGCTAAGATTACACGCATGTACCACGATGCTCAGCAGAAGCAGCGGATTTATTTCTAGATTAACTATTAGCATGCTACAATTATGCATCTGCAAAACATCTTTTGCCAGGTATTTGGCTCAGCGGTATAAGCGCCTGCCTGACAAGCATTAGGTCGTGAGTCAATCCCTGGTACAAAAAGCACAACCTTTTGCTGAGAAATGCTGACATGTTTACGGATTAACAGTATCATTAGGAGTACAGCGAGAGTTTTGCTACTTGCTTTACCACCCCCTATACTCTCTAAGGCTAGGACTGTACTGATTTCACTACATCCACTCCCAGTCAAAGCTATTCTTTTCTTTTCTTGACGCAAGGTCTTGCTATATTACCCAGGCTGGCCTTGAACCTGGGATTCTCCCACCTTATCCAGAGTAACAGGGTATTCCACACAAAGTATATAACAGTATTTTATAAACTGAACTGAAGTGTAACCAAGGTACTACATTATTACTTACAGGAGACTAATGGAAAATATGGCAAATGAGTCTGAAAAACAGAAAACTTATGTACCCAAGGTATCGCCAGCTTCCTTCCTTGCGAATGTTATACACACTCTGGGGGCAGGTTTGAATTATTTGGTCTTCCTCAGATTTCCACTAGTAACAATGAAGTTGGGGTTAATATTTTCCAGTTTTCAGCTAATGTTCTACACACAGCACAAGAATCATCTGGGAACTTGCTAGAAATCCAAATTTTCTATGTCTCTACTACTCCTGGTTTGGGACACACAGAAGAAACATGTACTTTGGTAAGCTCTCAGTGGTTCTGATCCACACATTTTGAAAACCACTGTGTGTACTAGCATTACCTTTTGATATGGCCAGTATTATATCTAAGTGGCCCTTTTAATGTTAATGCATTACCTCAAGTTTTCAAGAGTATCATGCGCTTGGGAAAACTCCAACTTAGCTTTCACAATCGAACATCATCCTAGTGGCAGATCTTTAATCCCTACTTACGAAATTACCATTCAGGACTTTTATGGGGGAGTGGCAGCACTCACCCTTTATTGTTCAGTGGTGAGGTGGGAGAAAGGGAAGGACAGGTTCTCTTGGCAGACGGCTCTTCCTCCTCTTCATCAGACGAGCTGTCTACGGTTAGGTCAATTACCTCGACTTTCTTGTTTTTACTGGAGGACTGGTTGTGAGAAACCACCTGATGCTCCAAAGTGGAACTCAAGCATCCTGAGTGGGAACGATTAAAACACAAGGTGAATAACGTACGGTATCCCCCATGTTCCCTCAGACTCCCCGTTCAGACTCATAACACTGCCAAGTTCAGAGCGCAGAAAACCCACAGTGCCTCTGTTCTACTACATGGAAAACTACTATGTATTATTGGTTGTTAAAAGACTATTTTGGAAAACAATTTTGAATCAAGGCAATCAAAATATTTATTTCATGTCCACTTCGGAATAAAGGCAATTTGAGAACAGAAACTGTATTGACTGTATTTATCTGTATAGTATCTGAAATACTGAAATACTTAAGAAAATACTAACACTTAAAAACACCCACCCTCCTTCTAGACAAAACATTAAAAGTCAAATTCTCTCTCACACACGCTCTCTCTCTTTTTTCCCTCTTGCTCTGTTTCTCTCTCAGCTACTCTATACCAAATCTGTTACAATTTAAAAGGAACTATTTCACTAGTATGACTTTACAAATGACTTAATCCTCACCATCGACTCCATTGTAAGAGGCAGAAACTTCCTGTACTTCCTTTTTCGACCGCATCGGTGCCCAAGAGCCATCCTCCTTAAACTGTATTTCATCACAGTCTGTACAGTACTTTAGGATTTCCATAAACAAGCTATAAAAAAAGGCTGTCCTTAGATATCACTTTTAGATGAAGACAAATTAGATATACTTTTCAAATATTTAGACCTTGCATATTTTTTACACATATATAAATGGGGAAAACAAAGAATAGGTAAATCACATCTATTCTCAAAACTGAGTGCTACATAAGAAAACAGTGGTATATTTATTATTAAGGAACTATGTAACCATGAAAAAATGACACTGTCAAAGATTTCTAATAACATGGGAAAATGTTCACTATAAGACTAAATAAAGGAAAAACTAAACTTCGAAGATGAAATTCTATGTGACCAGTATATAAAAGGCAGTTATATTTTGGTTGGTGATTTTATATGTATTTTTCTTCTCTGTAATTTTCTGCACATTGTAAATTGCCTAAAATGTGTCTTATTTGATAAAATGAAACCATATATACCAAAACATGTAAAAGAATGTAAGTATCCTTGATAAAGTTATCATCCAGACATTAAAAAATGAAATATACAAAGAATGTATATAATTAATTAGGATGAAATTCTTTTTCCTTATTTTTGGGGTGTGTGTGTGTGTGTGTGTGTGTGTGTGTGTGTGTGTGTTGAAACAAGGTCTCACTATGCAGTTCAGGTTGGCCTTAAACTCACTTTGTAGCCTAGGCAGGCCCTGAATTCCCAACGATCTTCCTGCCTTAGCCCCTAAGTGCTGGGATTATAGGCATGTGCCACCACGCCAGGCCTATGGTCAAATCTCAATGATAATGTTAAATGAAACTAATGAATCGAAGTTATTTTGAATTACTGAACAATTAACTGTAACAACACTATTAACATAACAACTGTGTGAAAACCAGAAAATTACATAGCACAAAAGCTTTTTATTAACTGTGTTTTTAAATTTTTAAAAGAGTAAATGTGTGTACATGTCGCTTATTACAGGAAAAGGGAGAACCCTAAACCTATGTAACACACAGTTAGTAAAATATGTCCCTCTTCCCCATACTGGGGTAGATAGAGTCCAGGGCCTTTGTACTGACCTTTTTTTTTTTGGTACCGGGAATCAAACTCAGGACTTTGTGGTTGCCAGGCAGGCACTATGCCATTGAGCTAAATCCCTGGCCCTTATACTGACCTTTATCTCGAATTATTTTTATCTCCATTATCAATTATTTTATTGTCATTATTTTTAATTTTTAAATTTAATTTTTAATTAATTTTAATTTTATGACAAGGTCTTACTAAATTCCTAGGTGGGACTCAGGAGTTAAAGAAAGGTGACTGATTATTGATTTTTGTTTTTTGCAGTACCAGAGACTGGTAGCCTTAGTGGTGAGGTGGGAGAAAGGGAAGGACGGGTTCTCTCGGCAGACGGCTCTGCCACTTGTCAGGGCCACTCTAGCACTGAGCTACATCCCCAGCCTCCTTTATCTTTTGAGATAGGGTCTTGCTAAGTTGCCCAGCCGGCAAGGAATCTGCCATCCTCCTATATTGGTCTTCTTAATAGCAGGGCTAACAGGCATTTGCCATCATACCCAGTGTAACTGATTATTGTGATGCAGTAGGGGGGCAAAAAAAAAAAAAAAAAAAAAAAGATAAAAAAAGACAAAGGCAAAGACAAATAAAAAACCAAAGGAAGCTGTTAAGTGTGTTGATCAATTTCAGAAGCCCTTATGGTAGCAGACTAGGTATGATGGCCCACAGCTGAAGCTCAATCTAATCTCCAGAAACAGGCTTAATTTTTGATAAGCACAAGTTAATCAGAATTCCACAATTCTTACACATGTGCTCCAACATGGTCTGCATGTCCAAAGACAAATGAACTCATGTTAGGAAAAGGTGCATTCAAAACACACTGCCCTTTAACATGCATTTTCAAAACAAGCGAACTCACAGAAAAGATAAAAATATATATAGTATGAATTACTCAACTTTGAAAATACTGATTTATAAAAAAGAATTCAGATGTGCCAGGTATATGCACCATCTCCCCTTGATGAATGTAATTAAATTGGGGGGGGGTCTTTGCAGTTCATGCTGGCCTTGGGCTCACTCTGTAGCCCAGGTTGGTCTCAAACTTGTAACAATCTGCCTGCCTCAGCCTCCTGAGAGCTAGATTATTGGACTATAGTCGTGCCGCCACACCTGGCTAGATGAATGTAATAATTATGTATTACAAATGTATACTGATATCTAAATAAAAAGCTAGATAAACTAAAGATTATTAAAATTTTAAATAATATTGAAAAACAAAAATAGTTGAATAAAAATACCCATTTCTACAGTCTTGAGAAGTTTCCAAATTCATATTTAACTTAGAAAATATTACCAGTATAATTTTATCCCAATGTGTTTAAAAAAAAAAAAAGACACACATAAAGACAGATCCTTGAAGGTACAAAGAAAAACTTGAAAGTGACATACCCATCAATAATAAGGTGTTCATATGGAGCCTTCTTATCACAGACAGGACAGACCCAGGTTGGCTTTTTCTCATTCATTTGAATATAAAGAGTTGCATCAAAACACTGCAGATGAGAACACGTAAGGGCCCGGCATGGAATTGTCAGCCGCATTTTACCAAGCTTTAAACGAGAGGAGAAAAATAAATTAGACAACTGTTAAAAAAATTAAAAGCTTTGATAAAAATTTTCAGAGACACAAGGTTCATATGTTTTGATTTAAAGCATATCATTTATTTTTCAACAAGAGGAAGAAAATTAAACACAGGTTCTATGAAACCTACCTACAGGTTAACACATAACAGTATCTCTTTGGACTCCTAAGCACAGTGACTAAGCAAAGTCTACAACATGGGACATCCACTCCAAACCCACAGCCTACAGATCCGCTTTCACAGATCTGAAAAAAGTTAAGAGCCACCTAACTAGGGACTGGGGAAGAAAAAAAGAATGGCTTATTATGCCTAGCAAGCACAAGGTCCGGAGTTTGATCCCTGGTACCAAAAAACAAACAAACAAACAAACAAACACCACCACAACACAGAGACAGGATATTTACTATAAGTCTTAGTGCTAAATAAAGTATTCACAGGACAAAGCTAGATCCTATCACTCCTTCTCTGTGAAGGCATAATGGCAAAGCCCCTGGTCCTTCTTTTTTAATCTTGAAATTAGCAGTTTTCTTTCGACTTCAATCTGATGTAGTGCTAAAGAATTTAAAAAAAGACCCTGTGTTCCTGGTCCCAGTACTTACAACTGTACCTGCTCTATGGCATAAAGACAGTCTTGTGGGCTGCTAAGACTCAAGTCATACCCGCTATGCAGCTCTAGGAGCAACCATTTATGCAAAGTGTATAAGGTGTACACAGCCTTTTATGAGACAATCTTCGGCATAACAGCAATCAGCTCCAAATAACAGGACGGTGGGTGAAGCCAACTTAAATTTTTCTGTAGATATATACATATATATCCCCCAGTGCTGGGGATTCAACCCAGGGCTTTTGCACTGAGATACATCCTCAGCCCTTTTTTATTTTGAGATGGCTTCTCCCTATCACTCACACTGTCTATAACTTGGAATCTTCCTGCTTCAGCCTCCCAGAATGCTTGGATTAGACATTGCCACTATACCAGCCTAAATTTTTTTAAGTCAAAATTTGAACGTAAAGTGCAAATTTCTACTAAATAGGTATTTAAATAATTCCTTAATACTAAGTAGATTCAGGCTAAAAATCCTAAACAAATATGGTAATAACACACAAAGTTCATGAACTACAAAAGTATCAGGCTATTTCAGATGATTTATAAAGATAACGGGTGAAGGAATAAGTTAAGAACTGCTTCAGAATCCAAGTGCAAACTAAAACTTGTACTCTGAAAAGCAGTTATTCAGGGGCTGGGGGATTAGCTCAGCGGCATAAGTGCCTGCTTGGCAAACTCGAGGTCATGAGTTTGATCCCCGGCACCAAACCAAACCAAACAAAACAAAACAAAACAGCAATTATCCTCCAACAGCCTTCTTCTCACACATCTTTATACACCTAATCTGCAGCTGTCAGTTCACATCTTTCAGGGGAAAGAACAACTCCCGCAACCAAGAGTCACCGTGGAACACCAATGCATGAAGGGTACTTATAAATGACTACAGTAAAACAGAAGTTCACTTCCAAACGCATTGAAGCAGTGCCTGCCTGGCAAGTGTAAGGTCCTGAGTTCCAATGTCAGCACACCTGCTCAAAGTGATAATCCTTTTATTTCTGATTTTGTTTTTTAAAATCACTAAGTTTTAAAAAATTTATCTGACACTGGGCATGGTGGCACGTGCCAATAGAACAGCACTTGGGAGGCTAAGGCAGGAGGATCCCTGCTGAGGCCAGCGTGGGCTGCATGATCATAGTGAGCTCCAAGCCCAGCCTGAACCACATAGTGAGATCCTGTCTCAAAAACAAAAACACAAAACAAAAAAATCTGACAAACAGATCCTCTTTTGGGTGGGGGTACCGGGGATCAAACTCATGACCTCGCACTTGCCAGGCAAGCACTTAAGCCATTGCGCTAAATCTCCGGCGATCCTCATTTTCTTTAACTTACTGTAAGGGAAAAGACTAAGCTTGCTCTATCTATCTATCTATCTATCTATCTATCTATCTATCTATCTATCTTTTTGAGACAGAGTTTCACTGCAGTTCAGGCTGCCCTTGAACTCCCAGCAATCCTCCTGCCCCAGCCTTCCAAGTGCTGGGATTATAGTTAGGCATGCACCACTATGCCTGGCCTAAGAATAAGCTTTTTTTTTTTTTTTCCCCTAAGAATAAGCTTTAAGTATCTTGATCTGGTGATCACAAATTTCCCTTTTCCTTTCCTAACACATGATGGATATATATACATCATTTGAAAACAACACCTCTTTGAAAACAACTACTAAATGTGTTTCTAGTATCACTAACCTTACCCTAAGAGTGTAATAACTGATGGTGCGGGATGATAAAATACTCTAGACAGAGTTTAATAATGCTTGTATCAAAAGGACTCTGACGATCACAATAAAATATGTTCCCTTTCCCTTTCCCTTCTCTTTTCTGTACCGGGGATTGAACTCATAACCTCACACCTGCCAAGCAGGCACTTACGCCACTAAGCTAAACCTCTAGCCCAATATGTACCTTTTTCTTGCAGAAACCAGGGATGAACTATGATATTAAGAACAATTTTACAACTATTCTTGTAATAAATATTTCATACTTGATGTCTAAAATATCTTCCCCAACTTCAAGTCATTTGCATTTGGGTTTACCAAACACGCTAAGATTCCACAAGGCAGCTTCTCAAAGATTCTTCCAGCACTATATGGAACCAAGAAATTCTTGAAGAACTAAAATGGTTTTAATTATTTTCCTTGCCTATGGCTAAATGGCACACAAACAACAGAAACTCATTTATTTTGGGCTCACAACAAGGGCAATTAAAATTCATAGTGAGACAGCATATTTACATATTTTAAAGGTAACTAATCTCTTTTATTATTCTATAAACATGATATATAGACAAATTGTCATTGCTGTATTTTATTTTTGAGTCAAAACACACCTAAAATATATGGTCTTACTGTTCCTTTAGCCAAAAAGAAATTCATGGAAGTTATGGAAGTTTTCATAATTATATATATATATATATATATATATATATATATATATATATACACACACCAATTGAAAATGAACACTAACACTGTTGGAACTAAACATGGAGAAATGGGGGGAATATGGAAAGAAAAATTAAAAAGTGACCCACTAAATTAACAAGTGCCAGGGGCAATGTAATTTTCTAATAGTATGGGGATGAATACTTCAATTAGAAAATTCAAAACTAGCTCCACAAACAAAATGTGGAAGATTTATACTGCAGCACTTCAAATAAATGCTTCACACTAATGTTAAGTGCTATAAATATCACATATATTAGCATAACTGTGAATAGTTTTAAAGAGAGAACACTGACAAGTATGATTTGAGTGGAAAATGAAGCTTATATACTTTTAAATTTTATCATAGTCTCTGAATTGGGATAAGGCAAGGATCAATGGATGCAGAAGTAGATAAATCAGGACTTGGGAGAAAAAGAGAGGATGTGTTTATACACACACGTGTAAGTGCACATACACACACGTGTGACTTTTTCTTCTTCCATTTCTATTTCCCTGGTCTTTGAACCAATTTTGTGTACATTAAAAAAAAATACTAGTTGCTTTTATAACATAGGCTGTTACATTTATGTGATTAAAGAATTTTTACAAGTAACATAAATCTGTAGTCAAAATAACTTCCTTACAAACAGAATGGCTATATAAAGAATAAGAAGCTATAAGAATAGGAAAATATAAGCAAGGTGATAGGGCTTGATGATTTTTATTCACTTCATTGCTTTTTTTTCTTGTAGAATTTTTAAAATGAGTAGGAATTCACACTAAACAATTGTCCCTCTTCCTAAAAAAGGTGTTTTTTGATTTCTGCTTTGTTTTTGAGACAGGGTCTTGCTAGTTCACATTCACTATGTAGGCCGGGCTGACCTTAAACTCATGGGGATCCTCCTGCCCCCGCCTCTGAGTGCTGAGATCGCAGATGTGCACCACCATGCCTGGCAAAAGATTTTATTTTTAAAGAGCTATGTAAAAGTACATTATAAACTAATTCATGAGTTAATGAATTTTTTGCATTGTTTAAGTTTTTATAAAAGACATAAAACAAAGTAAGATCTCGTTTCTGTTTAAACTGTCTCCAAGAATACAGTAACTATAATTTATATTATGCGAATTCTAGTTTTGTTCTCTAATCATAAATTTTCTTAAAAATAAATGTTTTGGGGCTGGGGATTTAGCTCAGTGGCATTAAGTGCCTGCCTGGCAAGCACAAGGTCATGAGTTCAATACCCCAGTACTTTAAAAAAAAAAAAAAAAAATTGTGTCTTGATTAAAAAAAAAAAAAAAAGTACAGTAACTTCATCTGAGCACAATAGCACATGTCCATAATCCCAGCAATTCCAGAGGCTGAGGTAGAAGGATCACAAGTTCAAGTCCTGCCTAGGCAACTGTGATAGACTGACAACTGGTGGGCAAACTGTAACAGACTGACAACTGGTGGGCAAACTGTAACAGCCAGCTGAACTTAATCAGTGTTGTGCTGGGAATGGAAGGCCCACCAGAGGATTGTTGCCAACAACGGAAAAAGGAGAAACAGACAAGAAGAGGTAGTGCTGTTGATTCTCCTGAAGAAGTGTGTTGCGCTGGTTTTTCTGATATGAACTCAGCTGTTCTCATCGTCAGAGGATCTTGGGACTCGTCACTGAGGATGGCTGTGGTTCTCTTCAGGGGAGCTCTGGTCTTACCTTGAGCACTGCTTCTTGGCTCCAGTGCAGATTCCTCAGTCAGCTGGCACAGATCCTTGGTCCTGCTGGCGCAGACTTTCTGGTTTCCACCACTGACCTTTGGGCCTTCCCAGTACAGATCCTTGGTACAGGCTTGCATGAGATACTGTCGTGGGCTATAGGTCTTCAGCTGGACTCATGCAGAATATTACCATGGGATCTAGGCCCTAAGAGTGTTTGAGTCTCTAGTGTGTGGACAGATTTCCTGCACTCTTTTTTGCATTTGACTCTTTTAATGACTACTATAAAATAATTCTGTAATTTATGTGTCCTGTAGTAATTCCTTTCCCTTGCAGACCTGGACTACAACAGCAACTTAGTGAGACCCTGCCTCGATAAATGAAAAGGATTTGGACATAGCTCAATGGTAGGGCAGCTCTGAGTTTGATCCTCAGCACCAAAAGCAAAACAAAACCAGCAGAAATCCAGTAACTTCATCATCATCTGAAGTTAGCAGGATTTTAATACCAAAACTTTTCAAATCAGGCTTGACTGAACAATCCAGGTGAATCAGGAAGCAGCTAGTATCTTTCATTTTTTGTGCTTTCTCTGTAGTTTAAATATAATTAATTATAGAAGAAAAGAATCAAGATATCAAAGCAATCTATTAATTTTTCCCATATTTTCATAGGAAAGGTATATTCACACAGAATCCTTATTATTGGTGTATCTAATGAGTTAGTTTAAAAACAAACCATAACAATATTTTGTCTTAGCTTTGCTTTTTGTGGCACTGAGGACTGAACTCATAGCCTTGGTGCTGAGCTATATCCTTAGCTCTTTGTAATTTTACTTTATGAGATAAGGTCTCCATAAGTCGCCAAGCTGCCCAGGCCGGGCTCAAACTTGTGATCCTTATGCCTCAGCCTCCCAGACTGTTGAGAACCACAGGAATGTACCCCTATGATATGCTTAACATGTATTTTTGAGATTTATCCTTCACAGGTTTAACAATTTGGTTGTCATGGGACCATGTATTAATTGCAAACAAATGGCTGATTCTGACTCCATTTCCTGGTTAAAAAAAGAATCTGCCAATATATAATGACTTCAATTATTCCAATATATAATGAATTCAATTATTCTAGAATTTTTCTTTTTGTTTATGCGTGCTGAGATTACAGGGATGTGCCACCACATTCAGCTTAGAATAGTTTCTAAATGATGGAGTTTTATAACCATTCTTGGCAAAATGGCTAAGTAACTATGGCTAGATTTTTATTCTGAAGATTACATTTTTTAAAGTGAAAGTTTTTTTGTTTTTTTTTGTCCCGGGGATCGAACTTACCACCTTGTGCTTGCCAGGCAGACACTTAAGCCACTGAGCATTACATCCCTGGCTTAAAGTGAAACTTTTATAAGTATCTTGAGGCAATAGACACTTTTTGTTTTGTGATTTTTTTATATCTGAGTTTGAAATACAGTGATTAACTGGAGGTCATATTTAGATAAATCTTACTAAATGTAGAGAACTTTTTAGATTCCAAATCCTATTCAGTGGTACTTTTCTCTTTTTCAAAAACTAACAAAAGTAAAATTACACTGTATTTCTCAGATACTGGAAAAGAGGAAATATACATGAAGCCTTTCTGAAAGCAAGTATCAGGAAACACTTACTGGACATAGTAGGGAAACCCTTAGGCTGGTTGTAGCTATTTCACTGTCTGGATCCGCAGTCAATTTCTCTTTAACTGAAATACATTGAAGAGAAAACAAAAATAGAACAAGTTTACTTTATATTACTGGTGCAATATAAAGGAGCTGAAAATAGGAAAGGTATTTGCTCAATTATTTCCAAACTGAATATAAAGATAGAACAACTTATGTGGTTTGTACTTTCAATAATAAGCCAAGAAAGTAAAAGAGCTATATATCTACATACTATATTTCCTACAGTGCTATTTCCCACTGCTTTTTAGCCATATGTGTAATTATTTGAACTCTATATTTTACTTACTGTGAAACTTAAACCAACACTAGATATTCCAATCTCTTTTTAGAACTCAGCTTTGACTCTTAAGAAAGGAAGCATGAGTAATTTCACTTGTCATGGCTCTTCTTTTATTCCCTTCAGTTTAAGAGACCCTGTATAGTTCTTAGCTAGAAACCTGAAGCATCTGCTACCTCTGAAAACCTCAGTCAACAACAACGAACGGAAATGCTAAATGTGCTACTCCCATAACTTTAGGAAGTGTCCCACAGTGACTTCAAAGTCTAGACTGCCCAGGGAGGGGTGGGAGACAAGGTGAAGTGGTTGTTCACTCAGTGGACCGCAGAGTTCCAGAGCTATGGCACGACTCAGTTTGACCAGAGAGACAACAACAGTAAAAAATATGGTGAGAAGGGAAAGTTCTCAGATAAGCAAGAGAGATTTCAGAACAGATGTCTACTGTGCTGATAAACATTTATGTGAAGTAAGAATCCTGCCTTTACTAAACATAACATTCAAGTTTCGCCTTTTTTTGAAATGGTCCAATTCTTAGATAGTGTTATCTACTTCCATAAGTTAGTGGCTCTCAACTCAGATGCACATTAAAACTATCTTTGGAGCACTCTAATATATAACTGCCCACTGAATTAGAATACTGGAAGACAGACATAAAGCAGTAATTTTTAGAAAGTTTCAGATGTGATTCTGGTGCCAGACTAAAGTCACTTCAAGACCTGAAAATTCCAAATTTAAAAGATTTTATGTATTTTAAAGCCTGGCTTTCACATCCAGAAGGTATAAAATCCCTGATTTTTAGTTTGGAAAATACAGTCACCATAACGCTATGCTAATTAATACATAAATTATGAAAAGTATGCATTTTCCATTATATGCTCAGTTTTCATTAGGTCTTTCTGATACGATGTAGTAAATCTTTCTTCTAAAGAAATTTTAAAGCTTCTACTAAAATTAATTTTGACTGGATTAGGAGTTACCCAGGGAGCTAGTAAAGCATCGTCTCTGGGTGTGTCCATGAGGTGTTTCTGGCGAAGAATGACACAGGACCCCACAGACCAAGTGGAGGAAGATGTGCCATCAGGATGGGTGGGCGCTATCCAAGCAGCTGGGGGTGGGGTGGGAAGAATCGGCCAGAACAGAATGAATAGACAGCAGAAAGCCGTGTCTCAGCACCTACTTCGCTTCCAAGTCCTAGAAGCCCTTCTGCTCTTAGACATCCAAGCTCTGTCCGGTTCACCAGTCTCTGAAATGCAGGGCTTGCACTAGTAGTGCCCGGGGTTCTCAGACCTTCAGCATCAGGCTGAGTTACACCACTAACTTCCTGAGGCCTGTAGTCTCCAGATTTGGGTTTAGCCATGCTGCCTGCTTCCCTGGTTCCCTCGTTTGCAGACGCTAACTGTGGGACTTCTTAGCCTCCACTGTTGTGTGAGCAAATTCCCCTACTAAATCCCCTCTCGATTTATTTTTCTGTATGTATCCTGCTGCTTCTCT
Source organism: Dolichotis patagonum (assembly GCA_004027295.1). Classification (NCBI taxonomy): domain Eukaryota; kingdom Metazoa; phylum Chordata; class Mammalia; order Rodentia; family Caviidae; genus Dolichotis; species Dolichotis patagonum. Next base: position 60,243 of record PVJX010000024.1, on the reverse strand, counting down.
CTAGAGAATTCTGACTACATATTAAGCATTCTACAAGCCTTTACCAACCACCCCTCCAGTACCCTTCCCACACACAGCAGTGGGAACAGTGGCTGACACTGAGCTCTGGGTGTCTAAACTTTCACTTAAAGAGAAGTAAAAAGAACCAGGATGTGTTGTGCACACACAGCAAGTCCCCGCCATGAATGTAATCTTTTTTGTTTTTGATACTGGGGATTGAACTCATGACCTCGCATTTGCCACACAGGCCCTTATGCCACTGAGCTAAATCCTCAGCACTATGAATGTAATCTTTATGTATTACAAACATGGACCAATAACAATTTTAAAAATTTTAAAAAACCTTCCGCTTAAGTGAAGCAATATCATAGACCTTAATATCAGACACAAACCAAAGCTCAGTGGTAATTAGGGAAGAAACTGAAACAGGAAAAGCAACCTGAGGTAATGGTTAAAAAACAGGACACAGAGTCAGCTTGTATTAATGTAGCTTTAGTTAAGTCAGTTATCTTTATATATTAAATTCTGTAATTTGGTAAATAGTAGTTAATCACACGTTTTAAGTACTGATTTAAAATATGTAAAATGTATTAAAATACATGTTATGCTTATTACATTCTGTTACCTAAGATAAAATGTAGCTTGTAGTTTCACTTTCTCTCAGAAGTGAGAGAATTCTCTGAAATTATTTTAGAATGTTTGCCAATTTCTATTAAATAGAACAGAACATTCTTTCTTTCCCATTATAGACCCAAGCCTAGTAAATCTTTCTTCTAGAGAAATTTTAAAGCTTCTACTAAGTTCTTGACAGGTCTGGATTAAACCTGCAAGTGAGTTTAGAGAACTGAGGTATTAACAGCAACTGTCTGACCCACTAACATGGTGTACTTCTCCATTTATTCAGGTCTTGGTTTGGCTTAGCAATGTTTCACAGTTTTCAGCACACAAATCTTACACATACTTTATACAATGTATGCCTAAGTATTTTGTATTTTTGATATCACTGTATTCACATTGAAATGTGAATTTCAATTTCCAATTATTTATAACTATTTTTGGTTTTTCTTATTGACCATGCATTCTCCAAACAGGCAAACCTTAGTTCTAGTGGCTGTTTTGGAAATGCTTTGGGATTTTTCTCCTCACATACTCAACAAGGTCTACAAATAAAAACTGTCTATTCACTTTGAATCTGTATCCTGCTCTCCTCCCTCTTACTGCATTTGTTAAGATCTGCAAGGCCATGCTGAGAGCATATCTCCTTGCCCTGTTCCCAATCTTAGAAGTATTCAAGTTTTTGACTATTAATTACGATACTGACTATAACCTTTCTGTAAATATTCTTTTATTATGCTACAGCAGTTTCCTTCTCTATTCTGCTGAGAGTCTCATGGATGGTAAGTTTGGTCAACTGCTTTTTCTTTCTTTTTTTTTTGTTAGCAGGGATCAAACTCACAACTTCGCGTTTGCCAGGCAGGTGCTCACGCCACTGAGCTAAATCCCCAGCCCTTCAACTGCTTTTTCTGCATCTACAGAGATGATTATATGAATTTTCTTTTTTAGGTAGTTGTTTACCTTTTTGGTAAACAACACTGATTAACTTTTGAATGGTGAGTCAATTTAGTAATCCTGAAATAAACTGTCTGGACATGGTTAACTATTATTTTACACATTAGATTACCATAATCAAAACTATTATGAAAAAGAAAAGGTTGGAGGACTCAATCTGATTTCAAGGCTTACTATGATGCTATATAGTAATGAAGACTTCAGTTTGCCATAAAGACAGACATACAGATCAATGGAAAAGAAGAGAAATAAATATATTCATACATCCATGGTCAATCAGTTTTTTACAAAAGTGCCAAAATAATTAAATGGGGAACACAGTTTTTTCAATAAATATAATTGGAACAACTGGGTATCTATGGGAGGGAAAAATCACCTTGTATAATATACAGATAATTAACCTGAGTGAATAGTGATAAGATAATAAATATGGCTAAGTCCTCTTGGAATTAAAGCTTTCTTGTGTTACCATATCCACAATGATAACAGTATTTCATTATACAACCTCTAATAAAGAGATAGTCATGATAAAAAGTAACCTTGCTCTTATTTGTTTTGTACTGGGGATCCAACTCACGACCTTGTGCTTGCCAAGCAGGTGCTTACACCACTGAGCTAAATCACTGGCCCAGTAACCTTCTTCTTCTTCTTCTTTTTTTTTTTTTTAAATCTTTCTTGTTATGAGCTACCAGAGTTAGTCACATGAGGCTGTATTTAAATTTAAATTAAATAATTTTAAAGAAAACTTAAAATTCAGTTCTGAAGTTGCACTAGCCACATTTTAAGGACTTAATGGCCATATGTTCCTGGTGACTACCATATGGAACAGTGTAGATATAGAACATTTCCATCATTACAGACAGCTCATTAGATAGTGCTATTCCAGGATTGTTACTGTTCTAAAATAATTCCTATCTTTCCCTAAATAAGAGTATTTTAGTTCTGCCTTTTAGAATTTTAAGGCTGGAAACAACCAAACATATTAAGCTCAACATTTATTTTCTAGGCAAGGAAATAGAGGTGCCCAGACATGATTCTCATTTTAGACCTCTTTTTATCAGTTAAAAGTCAAGAAAAACCTGAGGATCTACTATGTGTACAGCATCATGCTGAGCAACAGAAATTATAAAAGGACGAAGATCAAATTCCTAGTCAAAAACAGCTCACAGTCACAGTAAGAATGTCTTTAACATGCTCTGATGGAAGTAGTTTACAAAACCAAGTGAAAATCAACTATTTAGGGGGTTCCAGATGCCTCCTGGACAAAGTAAAACACAAAGAATAATTAATGTTAGGCAAAGGAGATAACTGGGGAGGTCTGGGGACAGGGAACAATCCTAAAGCACTATGGAAAAGAAAAGAATTATACATTTTTGGAATGTAAAAAATATTGAGAAGAATGAAAAACAAATTGTGCTGGGAAGCAATAAGCAGGTGGCACATCAGGGAAAGCAAAATATCATACTAAAAAAGTTGGAGCTCTTGGGCTGGGGATTTAGCTCAGTGGCTTAAGTGCCTGCTTTGCAAGTGCGAGGTCGTGAGTTCGATCCCCGGTACCAAAAAAAAAAAAAAAAGTTGGAGCTCTTTCATTCCAGTGGTGGTAGAGCCAAGAAACAGAAGGGAATGGTAAGATCAGATATGTACATGTTAAGTCATATTGCTACCAGGGAGGGATATGGAGAATCAAGAAAGGACAGATAGAGATAGAGATAGCTAGAGATCTAGAGACAGAGGAGATAAAGGGGGGGGGGATGAGACATATTAAAAACACATTTTTAAAAGAAAGGCAGAACACAGGGTTTAAGTGAGGGCCATGATGGAAATTGATTTGAGCAGTATTTAAAGAATCAGTTTGATAGGACTTGGTGGGTTTAGTTTCAAACACTTGAATTTGACAAACCAGTGAAATGTAGGTGAAGGCAGTCAGTCATATAAATCTGAAGTTCAGGGTAAAGACCTGAAAAAAAAGACAGGTTTATCTAAAGGTTGTTCCTAGTTGAAAGAGAAAGGATAAATGTGATTGTCTACAGAGAAAGTATACAGAAAAGTGGGCCAAAGATAGAACTCCAGGGAATACCAACATTTAGTATTCTTCTCTTAAGACAACCGGCTGAAGACAAGTGTCTACGAAGAAATGGTCAGGGAAGACCAAAGAGAGAATTTCAAGGAGAAAGTGGTCAGTATCAAAGGCAGCAGAAACATCCATGATAAAAACCAAAAGGATAAAACTTTGTATTTGGCAATGAGACTGTCACTTGTGACAACTGCAAGAGCAATTTCAGTGAAACCAAGTGGGTTAAAAAGACCCTCTCAAGAGTTGCAGAGAGGCGATACAAGGCCCGTGGGCTCTACTCTTAGAAGAAAGTGGATGAGAACGGAAGAACAGGGAGCTCTGTCTACAGAGGAGCTTCTTTTCCTATCGTTACTGGATGAGACTTGACAGGAAGGGGTGTCACGAAGAGCCAGCAGAAAGGAAGGGACTGGAAAACACAGGGCAAGGGACAGGTAAATAAGAAATTGGGTCTCTTCATAGCATTTCTGAGCATTTCCGCCTGGATGTCTAATCACATCTCAAAGTACTGCAAGTGTAAAGAGTACACTACGATCTCCCCTCTGCAACCTAATCTTTCTAGAAGCTTTCCGTGTCAGTAAATGGCACTAATAAGTCACCTGGTGCTAATAAAGTCAAGAACTCATCCCCTTGGTCCTTTTCTTTCACTCCCCATATACCATCAATATAATGTCTACCTTTCAACACTTCTCAGAACTTTCAACTTTTGTGAGGCCAGCCTGGGCTACACAGTGAGCTCATGGCCAGCCTGAACCGCATAGCAAGACCCTGTCTCAAAAGACCAAAAACCAAAACAACAATCTTTCAACTTCTATTTCATTCATGTGTTTAAAAATCCTTTAATGTCTAGGAATTGGTTAAGTTAAAAAGCAGTTACCTGGCATGCATGAGGCCCTGAGTTGTTTGATCCCCAGCACTGCACCCCTTTTATCCCTGAAAAAAATCCTTTTATGGCTTTAGATCTATATGAATCTACACTTGTCTATTTCTCTGGTCATCTCCCTCCTCTGTGCTCTGTTCCGGCTTTACCACCTTCATCTTGGAATGATCCCTTATCATCTTGGGGGTAACTCCTCATCCTTTTACGATCCTGCTTCATCATCGTGGCACCAGAGAGGACTATGTTCTTCTGTTGTACAAAGCTCCCTGTCTCTCTTCTTAAAGGCACATGTCACAACTGTAACTCATTAGCAACTCACATGTGAGTATTTAATGCCTGTCTTTCCCATGACACTCGCACTTCTGGGAGCTACATGCAGAGTGTGCCTCTTTTGTTTAATGCCATACTGTTCCATTCCTGGAACATAGCAGACTCTTAATTTCTTCAATGAGAATGAATAAAACATTAACTTTGAGCAGGAAAAGACACATTTACTCCTGATACTATGGAGAATAAAGTGAAGATGGGTACAAATGTAATCATGGTGGTTCCAGAGTAAGGAAGAAACAGACAATCTCCGAAATTCACTTTTCCCCCTTTATTTTAATTTTTGTTTTTTGAGACAAGGTTTTGCTAGGTACTCCAGGCTATTCTCAAACTCATGGTAATCCTCTTGCTACAGCCTCTGCCCTGTTTTCTTGTAATGACAGTGTGCTTTGTGAGGGAGGACAGTACCTGACACAATTAGGTGGAAGCGTGAAGTAACTCCTGAAGGGAGAAGTGGGAGCAAAGAGTAACCTGACTAACAGCTAAGGGACGCTACACAGAAGTGGGGCCACACGATTAAAAAAAAATCCACTAAGTCAAATGAATCACAGAATGGTATCTCTGTGAGAAGTCTAAATAGATCAACTTTATTCTTTCAAGCACATAACAGTGCCTGACTGAACTGACAGAAACACTGCCAACAGAATTTATTTATAAGGTTATTTATAAGTAATTTAATTCATCAAAAACATCTATGATACCTGATAACATTTTCTTTCATCAAGTTATTTTAAATATTTTAATTACACAATTGTTGGAAATTTATTTTTTTTAAAGATAACATGAAGCTAAATGACATGCAGCTGATTATAATAAATTCCTTACTGGTGGAATCCAAATTAATGTTCATTGGTATGCCTTGGCCATCAGATAAGATACAAACTGCCATAAAAATCTCACCCTATGGGCAATAGTGTCTACATCTAGCAGTAGATCAGTGTGGAGAATAAATAGCTTTCGAATTCAGTGAGTTTTGGCACTTAACAGCAGCCAACAGTGGTTTATTCTTGGAGAAAATGAAATTCCAGGCTCACCTTTCCACTCTCCCTCCAGGTGGTGCTACAACTACGCATGGCAAACAGTATTGAGCTCAAGCAGACAGCTTGCTTGCTGTTAAATACAACTACTTTATCTACCTGATTTTCTGCTGTTCCCTTTTTCACACAAGCTAGTCTAATCCCACAATACTTCTGACTAGCTAAGACTCTACTTCCCTCATCCCGCGAGGCAGGTGTCAGGATGTCACTGGAATGATGAGAAATAACTTCAGCAAGATCATGAAAAAGAAAGTTCCTCTTCTGCCCTCTCCTTCAAGGCAGCAGTCTTGCCTACTTTGCTTTTGGGTCCCTACCTCTTGGTCTGGCCAAAGGCTGCTTGCTCCTAACCCTGGCCCCAAAACACTCCCATCACTCTAGCTCTTCACCTGTCAATGCTCTGCTCTGACCCAGAAGGTTTTTGTTTTGAGACAGGTTTCACTTGCTTCACAGGCTGCTCCTGAACTCCTGAGCACAAGTGATCCTCTCACCTCAGTCTCCTACCACAGGTAGCTGGAACCACAGGTACGTACTACCATGCCTGGCTTCTTTCAATTTTAAGAGAACCCTATTAATATAAACAAATCTTTCAGAGTACAGTTAAAAGATGTTTTGTTATTCAGAGCAGTGGAATCTTTTACTCTGGCAGGTTAGAGGTTGGAAGTTATAGGTTAGAGAAAAGGATTAAAGCTATGATATAAAAAATGAGAGGAAAGCTGGCTTCACTAGCTAGTTCTTTCCACCAGAGTGTTTCTAACTACAAACCTGATAGCAGGCTTTACTCAACTCACATCAAGATCCTCGAAGGGCAGTTATCTAACCCTGCCTGTAAAAATGTTGCTTCTCCTTGAAAACTGAGCCCTTACCCCTAAACCCATCTATGAAGAACTTTTGTCACAAAGAAGAGAATAATGGAAAAACTTCGTTCACCCTGTGGGAAAGGCCACTGACCCCCAGATTTGAGGCCAGTGAGTGAGTTCATTTTCAGACCTTGCATTTCAAATTAAACACATCAAAACAAACCATCCAGTAACTCACACCTGTGAACCAAGACTTCCGCAATGCTGTAGAAGCTGCATGTGACAACAAACCGCTAGGTATAAGTGGGGAAACACATTTAGGGAAGAGACTTTTCCAAGGCCTCATAATTATTTAACAGCCAAACCACTCCCTTATCATTTCTACTGCCTCACTGACTCTTTTTACTCTGGCAATTCACAGATGTGGTCATCAGATAGCCTGTACATTGTTCTGGATCTAATATAATCTTCAAATCTAAAATAAGTTTCTTGAGATTTATGCCAAGATTTCCAGGTCATCCCCTAAAATTCCTTACACAATTATTTTACGGAGCTATATTTTTCTATGTTGAATAAGTGACTTTACAGAAGTTAATTTTAAGATCAGTGCAGATTATAAAATAATAGTTCATGATAAAGGCATTAAAACTAGTTTCAGTAGTTCTAAATCCTCTACCATAGGTTCTAGTAAAAAAAATTTTTTAAAAAATGCTAAAATTTCTGGTGTTGAGAAAATACTATTCTACCCTTTAACAAAATAATTTAGCTGCAAAAATGAAGTAAGATTATCATACATACTTAAAGCTTTAGAATGATCCGGATTCCTTATTCCCTTTGCTCGTAACCTCTGAAGAAGAACTGTTGAGGACAACTGTTTTACAAGATATACTGCCATGGAATAGGTCTGGAAAAAAAAAAAGATGTAGAAAATAAACAACGTAAGTAAGTAAATAGTATATCTATTTCAATCCCACAGCAATAGTAAAGAAAACTAACATTTCTTAAAACATCTACTGTGTGTCGCACAGTACACAGTCCTGGGTGTTTTCATGAATAGCAATTTATTTAATCCTGATCAGAGAACTACTAAGGTGATCACAAATCTATTTTTATAGCTGAGAGAAACTGAAATGTGGAGGAGTAACAGAATCTGCCTTAATTTTATAGCTTCTAAGTGAGAAGCTTAGAATGGATACCCAGGTCTGCTATGCTTCTGTATTTCCTGACTACCTATAATTCAAGTTAATGAATTTAAGGTACTAACAAGAAAGAATACTGTTAATGACTAAACATAAACCAAGGTCATGAAGATGTCCAAAATACCACAAAGGAAGTAACAGATAAATTCTAAGTGACACTGGCTTTTTAAACTATATTTTTTAACCTTTATGACTTTTAGTAGCTCTTAAAGAGACTACTTGGTCATGATCACAAATATTAAGAAGATTTGCAAAGAGAAGTTGCTAGTTTGGCAAAAGAAAAGATCAATAACTATCCACTGCCATCACAGGGAATATCAGAAATAGCCGGAGAAAGGAACAATGAAAACAGGGCTGAGTGAAGAACAGAGGGCAGAGAATGAAGAGAGCTGGAACAGCAACCTAAGAAAGGATCATTTTCCATTGGGATCAAGAGGAACAGTAAGAAATCTGAAAAGTAGCAAAAGAAAAAATAATCACTACCATTTTGTATTTCATAGCTACATACAGCTTTCAATGCATTCTTTACATATACAGTACTGATGACTCCATTTAAAGTTTGCAGCGGCCTAGGAGATACGGTATGAGAGAAAACGATAAGTACTGTTCTAGGTAAAGGGTTGTTTAAAATTGCTCAGGCAGGGCTGGGGGTTTAACTCAGCAGCACAAGCGCCTGCTTGGCAAGCATGAGATCCTGAGCTGGGCGGGGGAAGACATAAAAATTGCTCAGGCACCAAAATATTACATAATCTGTTTATGATCATGTAACTGCTTCAACACAGCGGGCACCTGAAACCAAGAGAAAAGGGTAGGGATGCCAGGACAAGGGACTTAATGATCGAGGCCAGTAAAGCTCTTGGTAATTCTTTTTTCATATACCCTACTAGTTTGACTCTCCTAGCCTAGTCTGACAGCCATTCTTTCAGTTTTTTTCATACTTTTGAAAGTGTATTCACCTGCTGGCAACAACAGAAAATATCCTACAGGTCATATTTTCATTTAAAGTTCAGAAATCTATCCATGTTCACATGCTACATGTTTTCTGGGGGTAAAAAATGAGACATCAAAATAAATTTTGTCTCACTGCTAAATTTCTCATTATATTAAGGAGAAACAAATAACTTTAAAATATTCCTACATTTTACAACAGAAAACATGTATTAATCTAATATAGAGCTGGTAAGCTTCTCTTGGGGGTAAAGAATGCCTCATTCACCATTATTACTGACTTGCTTAATGCTTCAAATATAATAGAAACTGAAGAAACGCTAATTAACGCTGAGAAATTCTGTACTGACAGCTTGAATTTTTAGAACTTGGAATTACCCTAAGGCTTTACATAAATATTTAAGAAGAGATCAACTAAAAACCACAACAAGAAGTTCAGTGAAAAAGGTATGTTCACTCTAGTTGAAACACGTAACCAAACAAAGGAGAAAAAGAAAAAAAAAAGCAGCAAAAAGAATGCCAGGTATTAATACATGCCACTTGCACTGACTGTATGGAACTTTCTATCTCTGGAAAGAGGTTCAGCAGAAAAAAATCCCCAAAACTTAACAGTGGCATAGAATGTCTTCTAAGTAGACATGATAATTTCTTGCTGATTCTTTAAAGTCCTATGTAACTCTAATATATATTGTACTACATTGTTATTTTTTGCAAATTGCTTTTTCAATAGCCTTCAAAATTATTTACCAAGTAAGATACTTTCTCCATATTTAAAATATAATCTCATTATACACCCTGTACAGTAGTATCTAAATAATTTCTCTACAAATACTGACCATTTAATAAATGCTAAATGCAGTGATTACTCTGAAGTAGAAGTTATTGCTCATTTATTTCTTTCAGATGCTATGCTAGTTCTATTTATTTTCTTTGAAAAGACAAATTTACAGTATTTCTTAATGGCAACCAATCAAAATGATGCAAAACATTCTACATGAACTATTCAGTGTATCTTTATAAGCTGGAATTAAAATAGTAATCTAAAAATAATCAGTTATCTTCTGGGCTTTCCAAAAGGATAATTTTTTAAAAGAATTTTCTTAGCGCGAGGTCACAAGTTCCATCCCCAGTACAAAAAATAAATAAATAAATTTTTTTCAAAAGCTCAATGTTTCTTTTCAAAAGGTGGCCAACTTGTAGATCTCAGGTCTCTGCAGTTTGGGAGCCTTTCCTGGAAGAGCTTCTTCCTTCCCTCCTCACACTGTCAATTAGCAACTGCGGTCCCCGAAGGATTTAAGTCTTCTTCACATTTCACTGGAAACACCCCTTTCCTTCTGTGGTGAGCTACAGTCTTCATACACAAAAACGAAACATTTTCAACTCTCTCTTCAAAAGAGGGCAGGGAAAGAACTCCAAGCATACTACACATAAAATAATATTCATAAGGATTTTTAAAATATAAAGGTGACACATGAATTAAAGGAAAGGCATAAATAATCCTAACAGATGTCAAAAGGATATTTATTAAATTCAAAATCAATTTTTAACAATGAAATTCAGTGAAAGAGAAATACAGAAATACATACAGAACATGGTAAGTTCTATCAAAAACTAACAGTAACTATAATACTTAATGCTGTAACAGTGGCAGGATTCTCACCACAGAAGGAATGAGTCAAATATGTTCACTAGTACCTGGTTATTTAACAATATTTTGAAAGTTCTAGACATCAGAACAAGAAATAACAGCATAAGCATTACATTATTGGTATTTGCTAATGATACATTCAAACTCCAAATGATCTACACAGAATCTCAAGAAATCAACTAAAAATCTCCTGAAACTAATACAGGGAATTTAGATAGAAGTAAATATCCCAATGTAGGTAAATATCCAAAAATAACTAGCTATTAAATAAACCAACAATAAACACTTTAGAAAACAATTTTAAAAGCTCTACTGACAATGGCAGTAACAATAATAACCAACACAGGAATTTTTTAAAAACATGGGAAAAAACAACAAAAATCTATCAAATTACTGGCAACCATAGAACAGGATCTGAGTAAACAGAAAATACTATTCCTGGAATGGGTATATTTTATTGTAAATAAACAAACTCTCCCTAACTTGATCTGTAACTTTAGAGAAATCTAACCCAAATTCTCAGAAAAGATGTAGTGTTGTGGGAGAGAAAAGAGGAAAGGAAATGTGGTAAAGAAATTCTGCAGGTCATATGGAAGAAAAAAATGTGAAGTGATACTGGGGAGCATGTCTCACCCTAACAAATTATTTCCCACTCTCCTCATGTCTTGCTTCACTCTCAGCTAACTTACCTACACTTGCTATCTTATAAATATAAGTAAAGTCACTAAACCAGAACTGATTTCACTAAATCTATATATTCATCAAATCTACTTATTTTAAAGAATATCCAATCCATCCTAAGAAGCTGTCTGTCCTGGTTCTACGAGTTCCTTCAACTGTGCTACTCAATTATCCCTTGTATAGCCAACCTCTTACTTAAGAAGATCCCTGCCACCCTCTTCTAAACATGTTATCAGAGCAACTCTCATAATCTCACACTCCTCTCCTGGCCACCTTTAAGTCTTTCCAAAGCCAATCTTTTGTCATCTATTATCTCCACTGCCTCGAACTCCAGTTTATCCCAATCTGGCTTCACCCACAATCTAGCAAAATAGCTCACACTAAGTCACCTTTGCGTTCCTAACTCCTGTTCCTGACTTTAAAGTCTGACATACTTGACCTCTCAACACCTGCTCAACAATGCTAACCATTTCCTTCCGTTCTGAAACCGTTCTGCTTGACTTCTCAGACCCACCCTCCCCCAACCCTGCTCACTGCTCACAAATTCAGCAGGCTCATTTTCTTCTCCCCAGCACTGACTGCTATGGCTTCTCAAGGATGGGTCTCAGGCACTCTTTTTTCCTGTCCCCTTTGACACACTCCATCTGAGCAACATGTGCCCTGTCCGCGCAGTGCCAATAACCACTAACATGCAGATGATCCACAGTTTTTCTCTAGCCCAAACTTATCTTCTCAGTCTATGTACCCAATTGCCTATTCCGGATGTTTCAAAGGCAGCTCAAACTTAAGAACTTTGAAACCGGACTCGCCATTTCCTCCATTCAGCTCTCTTCAATGCTCCTTCCTCCAAAGCAAAACAGAATAAAATACACATAACTCAGTGTTTCCTCTCAGTGGAATATCACTCATCTGGCTGCCCAACCCAGAAGTCAAGGAGTCATCTGTGTCACCTCCCTTCTCATGTCTCCCCCATTCCCAACCATCACCTAATCCCACAGATACCCCTAGTTAACATCACCTCAATGCTACCACTCTAGGCTGAGACACCAACTCGCTCACTGATACTTCTGTATAGCTGGCTCCCAGGAGGCCACTACTGCATGACTCTGGCCTCCATGCAAACTATTTCCTACTCTTAGGAGGGCTTTTGCTTAAACAGAAACAGAAGACCTTGTAAACCTCTCCACTAGAGAGAAAATCCTTAATGTTAACAGTACCAAGAAGGCCCTGCATGGGCTAGCCTGACCTTACTTCTCCAGGCCCACTATACCTACTGCTCTCTTTCTCCTTTTCTCCCCGCTCTCCCCTCTCTTCTCCTTTTAAGACAGAGTCTCACTATGTGGTCCAGGCTGGCCCTGAACTCACTTTGTAGCCCAGGCTGGCCTCAGACTCTCAGCAATCTTCCCACCCCAGCCTCCCAAGCGCTGGGATTCCAGGCACACACCTCCACACTCAGCTCCTTCATACTTTCTGTGTTCTATCTGCAATGGCTCTTTCAACTTCTTGGAGATAACCAGACTAGTTGCCACTGCTGGGCTATTGTTCAGGCTGCTTCTTCTATGTCTTTTAGCTAACCAATTCCTACCTTTCTCTCCACTGCTGGCCCAGTCAGTACTTCCACATGGATGCCCTCCCTTACGTCTCTCTTTAATATATCCCTTTTAATACACTCTAGAAGCCAGGTGTGATAGCACATGCCTGTGATCCCAGCACTTGGGAAACTGAGGTGGGAGGACTGCTGTGAGTTTGAGGTCAGGCTGGGCTACAAGTGAATTCAAGGTCCGGTTGAAATATATATAATGACCCTGTCTCAAAAAGACAAGCAAGGTGGGGAAAAAAAAAAACACTCTTAGAGTCATGATGCTCTCTATATATAGTGCTTAGTAAGTTGTATGTAACCACTAAGTGCCTAGATCACAGGCCTCACAAGAACAAGGACTTTCTCCCTATGATGCCATCCCAGTTTACAGTATAGTACATAGTACATAGTAAACCATTCAATAAAGTTCAAATAGACCCTGAGTTAATATTACCAGACTATAATTATTTGAAAACTACAACTTAAAAAAAATTGCCTCAGAAAGAATTCAGGAACACATCCAGGATATATAAAAATTAAACAGACAATAATGGTAGCTTCAGAATCAGTATTTATTTAAGTTAATGGTAGTAGGACTAAACAAATTAATTTTTAATTTCATACAACATATAAATCTAAGATGAAATATTTAAAGGTAAAACATGAACCCTTGGAAGTCTGGAAGTCTAGCTGGGGAAAGGCAGAAGGACTACATGAGATGGGGAGAGAGGGAAAGATCACCAAGGGGAAAACTGGTTAAGATCTGGGTCTGTGATAATTTAATGTTTTACATATTAAGTAATCACATGAATAAAAATAAGTCTAACAAACTAGAAACAAATATTTGCAACATGTAGTAAGAGATTAACTCTTCCCCCACCGTTTTTTTTGGTGGTGGGAGGGACAAGGTCTTGCCATGCTGTCCAGGTGGTTTCAGCCTTCCAAGTGGCTGAGATTGCAGGTGTATGCTACCATGCAATAAAAGTTTGTGTCTAGATGCTCTCCCAGTATCTCATGGAGTCGTAGGGTTTTTTCAGAATTAGCTGTGTCTCAAGTGATTGACTGATCTGTAGTGCAATGCTGGGATTAAGGGTGGTGACTGCTGGATCAGTCCACTGACTGGATTGATACCGCCCTAATTTGCTAGACTGGATATAACATAAGGGACAGAAAGAGGCTTGTCTCCATCGGGGTAGTAGTGCAAGCCTGTAATCCCAGCACTTGGGAGGCTGAGGCAGGATTACTGTGAGTTTGAGGTCGGCCAGGGCTATAACGTAAGTGAGTTCAAGTCCAGCCTGAACTACACAGTAAGACTCTGTCTCAAAATAAAAAACAAAAAGAAAGATGCTTGTCTCTCTTCCTAGTTGCTTTTGCTGTCTTCTGTCACCATGAACTGCGTCACCTTTGGGACACCCCTCTGCCAAGCCTCTCTGCCTTGGACCTAACCAGTTATTGACTGAAACTTTGACAAACTGAGCTAAATAAACCTTTCTTCTTTAACTTTGGGTGTATTTTGTCTCAGCAATATGAGAAAAGTAACTGAGACACACATCCAACAGGTTAATTCTTAATGCATACATGAAGAACTCACAGGAAGAAAAACAGCAGCAAAGAAAGATGGACACAATTTAAAAATGCAGCTAGTACAGGTATAAAATATGTTTGGTCTCAATAACAATGAAAGGAGTGTTTATTGGAGTGGTACCATTGTTTACCTAATGAAATTGGTAAAGACTTTTTAAAAGAGAATAGTGTTGATAGGTGTGCAAATAAACACTGGAAGAGAATAAATTTTCACCTCTTTTGAGAAAGCAATCTGTCAATATATACAATATTTCTTAAAACTCTGCATGCTTTTTACTCAGTAATTCTACTTTGGAGAATTTCTAATAAGGATATTACTACGAATGTATGCAAAGCTATAGCTACTAGAGTGGTCTTTAAAATGTCTTTTGCAGTTGCAATGAATACATCAATCAGCAGATCAAATAAGTGTTCAGCAATAGCTAAGTAATAGCATATTCATATTAGAATATGATGTCACTATATAAAATAATACAGAAGAACAAGTGATAACATAGACATTTATGATAAATTGCTGAGTTAAAGGATCAGGTTATAAAACACTGAGTACCATATAATCCCATTTTTTAAGTGGGAACATATTGAAAATTCACTACAAGATAAAAATCCCTTTGTAACTTATTTTACAGTATCATTTACATATATAATCAGGTAGCCATGGTGATCAACCCTCCCTTACAATACAAAAATCTGGCAGAAACAGAAATGTACTCACTCTTCCAATTTCCGCAGTCCAAGAAACAACAATGGTATTTGGTACTGTTGTGGATAATCGGACAAGTGAGGTGATATTAATTGGTCTGCTGGGTCGCTTTGGTTCTACACCATTTTTAGTAGGTGGAAGGTAACCCTAAAAAAGAAATATGATTTATCATTCAACTTCAATTTCAATCACTTTGACTTCCATTTTAAAAAAAAAAATTCCTACCATTTACACAGTAGAAAATACGAATGATTTCATTCAAAGCACAGTGAACACTTCTAAGTTTCCTGCATTATTATTTCTCTAAACAACCTTGTAATTTCATTAGAAAAAGCCTGAGGAAAATATCAGTCACAGAAATTCAAAAATCTCTTAATGAAACAGGTGAGATGAGTAAATATAGAATATTTTCAAGGTGACAGTTTCCTCCCTCACCCCCTATGTAAGGCTTATCACAGTTCAAATCTACATTCTACTACAATCTTAAAAGTATCACATACACACAGCTGAGATTTCATTGAAAGTTTTTCACCATAAAATCCTGCACAACACCAAATCTACCACACCCACTCAAAATCCATAGCTAATATCACAGCTAACTGTACAGCACTGATGCCAATGCTGCAGCCAGACATGAACACGTATCAAAATACAAATGTTTTCTTAATGAAAACTAAGATTAACAACAGCCTCAATGACTTATTTGATAGTTATGTTGGTAACACACTTAAAAACCAGCTTTTAGGACTTACTGGAAGGCTGCACGGTTTTGTATTCACTTTCACGCAAAGATTGGGTGGGAAGTGATCTTCTTGTGGACAACTGGTTTCAGATAAACAAAACCTAATGGATAAAGGTCAAGTTTAACTTCTTTATTAAAAAATAATTTCATTAAAACTTCATTAATATTTTTGTCAATAGTTAACTAAAGATGATCAACTTAAAAACAACCCAAAAAAGGGAAAAACTACTAAAAAAAAAAAAGACATTTCTATAATGATTAAGCATGTGCAAACAGGTTAAAATACAGCAGTAGATCCTTGAGCAACACAGGTTTGAAGTACACACAGGTCTGTATATATACTGATACTCTTTCTCTCTCTCACTGGAGATCTGTGAGAATTTGCACAGACAAACCAATTAGACTGGTGATGCCCAAAGCGTCTAAAAGAATAGATCCTTAATGCATAAAATACATGTAGAAAATAGGCTACTTTATCACTGACCATCATGTAATACACACAAATTACAGAAAGTAAAAATTTATCAAAACTTATGCACACATGTTGTACATGGCACCCTATTCAGCCCACAGAATGTAAATAGACACAAAACGGTATTAACTCGTAACCACATAAAACTGACTGTTGTGCAGCAACAATTTTGTAGCCACTTCCTCTTGCCATTACATGGAGCTTAAGTACTACAAGCACCTGTTTAAAGTGCACTGTGAGCGAGGCATGGTGCTCATGCCTATAATCCCAGCTACTCAGGAAGCTGAGTCAGGGGACTCTAAATTCAAAATCAAATTGGCAGGAGACAGTCTCAAAATGAAAAATAGTTGAGGATGTCACTCAGCACGAAGGCCCTAGGTTTACTCCCCAATCCTGTAAGCAAAAACCCAATGAAAAAAAAAAAAAGATAATTCCACTTGTAAATATGTACAAAATGTAAAACAAATGGTTGAAGAAAGTTCAAAAGATCATAGTTCTTGTATGTAATGTTTAATGAATTATAATGGCATATTTTGGTCCTATAATTTACTCACTCATTATTACAAAGTGCCCCTCATAGAGGATGGTCAACTGTATCATCTATACAAAGCTTTCCAAAATCAAGACTTAAATTATCATTGGTCCCCTGGGGAAGGTGTCATGTAACTAGTAAGTATATTTACTCTTCTTAGAATCTTCAGCTCAGTCTCTCCTTTGTTGTCTCATCGTTTTCACTTCATTTTTTTAAGCCTAAATCAGAGGTATTCATATTGTTCTATGAAGAATGAGGCTGGTACTTTCTTTTGTAATCTAATACTGTATTTATAATTTGTACATACAACTGAGTACCTGACTATCAAGACTAATTTGTTTGACTTCTCCACAATATAGGAAAAATAGCTTACTCAGGAAAACAATTGTCTTTATTTCCGCTTCTACCATCTAATCCAACAAAAACAATGTAGAACACTTAGGTTTGTACATAGATAGTCATGGAATAATTGGAGCAGAATAAAATCAGTTTATATAAGCAAGACAGAGACATGCTAACATAAAGACAGTAGATATCCAAACAAATGAGGTGCAGCTATGAACCTATGTTGAAAATTTTTCTCTTTGCCACTGAAAATATCCAAGATATGGTCTTATACAGGTTGAAAATTAGATGAGTCTCATAAGGATTTCAATTTAAAACAGGATAGGCCACTCTCTTGCACGGCAGCCCACCCTCATACTATATAGGTGTACTTCTTTCCCACTTCTACTTTGCCAAAACGAGTTCTGTACAGTGTATTTCTAAGAAAAAAATAAAACAAAAAAAACTTTGCTAGTGTGAATGAAAAAGGGGAAGGGAGGGGAACAGAAAGGAAGGGAGAGGGAAGAGGGGAAGGAAGGAAAACCACTAGGCTACTTGGTGTTTGTTAGTCCCTAAGATGCTGCAGGCTTTAGTACCAGTCCCTCATCACGGAAGTTTGCCTTGGCTATGTGCAAGGCTCCTCCTCACATAGAAGTTGTCCTAAGAGCTAACCACTATAATAAAAAGATACCACTGGCTGAAGCTTCTCAACTGAGAGCAACCAAAGTGGAGAAATGTGGGTAAATACGTAACACACGACTTGCCATACCAAAATAAACTGGATAAAAATTATGATATCCCATAACAGGAGAATGTTTTCCCTTGTCCAACTATCTAAACCCAATACTTAAAATACATTTACTGAACATCGCATAGATTCTAAGTTAATCTTTATAGGGAATTATATTTTAAACTTTGGGTAGATAATGTAGTCAACACCATACCTTAACTGGACCTGCACTGTGAAGTCACATTTGGTCCCAGAAATATCCCTAAAACAAACAGAATAAGAAATACAATTATTTTTAAAATATGCACATGAAAGCTGATTCAAGGACACTGATAATCTAGAAAAGTTTTGTTTTGTTTTTTTTTTAATGATCAGAGATCCTTCCATGACTCTGATTGCAAACAAAACTGGACAAGAATCATATCAAATTTCCCCAAGAGGTAACATTGAATCCAAGCACTGGATTTGATTTGGTTCTCATCCAACTTGGTACATGACCAGAATGGTGGAAAGAAGTGTTCGTGAACCACAGCACCACTGTACTATAATATTTTCTGACCCAGTCTGGCTTTCAATTTATGGGGATCCTCTGCCTCAGCCTCCCAAGTGCTGGGATTACACACGTGTGTCACTACGTCTGGCCATATTTTCAGTACTAATATTTGCAGGACACTAATATGAACCCACCCAAAATGCTGTTTTTTTAAAAAAAGCCACTCATAATGGCACGGACTCACAAGCCAGGCTGCAGTTACACTTGCGATGACTTACATGGAGCTACTGATCTGCTGCACTTGTTGCGGCGTCAAGGCAAATGCAAAACAGGTTTCTCGAAACCGCTGACTGTTGTCTGATGCTAAAGAAGACAAGAATTATTCTTTCAATTGCCTCTAAGTTCATCAATACAGAAGACAATAGCAAAATAAAGAGATCTATAATTAACTAGGACATATGCTAAGTAACAAAGCAATTAAAGTGCTGAAAAATAAGAAATAGGCGAGTTGTAATATACAAACAGGGACGTACAAAAATGGCTAATTCCAGAAATAATACAATTAGAATTCTAATTCAGAAGACACAAGCAAAGACTAATAAAAACTAATCCTATAAATGTTTGCAACCAAAAGCACATTTGTATGAAAACATACTGGTAGCAATTTTACTTAACACAGAATTGGAGCATAATATAAACCATTTAAGAAACATGGTTTCTGAGAGAGGTAACAAACCTGGCAAAGGTGAGATGGTATCTGCTCTTTAAAACAAGTGAGTTTATTCATCTCCTGCCTAAATATACCACCCAAGTTTTTGTGACCTGACTTGACCTAGGAGTTATTACCAAGGAAATCCTGGCCTGAGTACCAGTCAGGACGACTGTTACAAACACACTGCCAGGTTGACGCTTCTCTTGCAACTTACAGTGAGAAATGTACCTCAGTCGAGCAACGGCCAATCCCTAAGGACCAGAATGCGAGTCGGGGAACACCATTTCCCAGTAATGTTAATGGCGCCTTTGCTTTTTTAGAGGATATTTCTCTTTCTCCATAGAAAACTTGTCTAGTTCAGCAGGCTTAGCCTAATTTAAAACTTTGATTCCACTCTAGAGAAGTGCTGAAGAATAATTTCCCCAAGTACAAAAATTCATATTACCCTCAAGGCAAAATTTCAGATTTGTTTGAGAACCTAAGACTACATCAAGTTTGGACACATGGAAATTTCGAAAAGAAGATTATAGCTAAAATAATGAGGCTGTTTGTTGCATCACACATAGAAATCAGGATTATTACTTTAATAATAACCTCTACTTACAAATCCTTATATAAAGATTGAAAACATCTGTCATATTGTGATTTCAGGGTTTGTTGCTGCTACAAAAAAATGCCAGCAGACACTTAGTAGTTTGGCCTATAGACAGTCTACCTGAAAGACCATTCTGGGGCTGGGATGGAGTTCAGTGGTAGTGTTAGTACAGCAGTCTTGAGTCCTTAGGCTTGATCCCTAGTACCACAAAATAAGTAAATTCTTCTTTAAGATGAATGAAGCTAAAATACTCAGAACAATCACAGAATCTTAATACTGAAAAGAGTCTTACAAAATCACTCAATAAATCTAAGGGGTCTTGTTAGCACAGTAGGGCATGCAGATCTCAAAACAATAAGCATACAGTAATGCTAGTGGTGTACATCTCAGTGAGTATACAAGAGACAATTCATAGGAATACAGCAAAAAAGCATGTACCTACCTGTAAACAGTAAAGTTAGCCTTTTGCATAAAATCTAATTTACAAAAAAACTAAGATATTTTATATATAATCTTTATCTTTTTAAATTTCTATTTTCTATATTTTACATGGTACATGATATTTGTACAAAAGTAATTTCTCTGAACCTTAATTTTATCATCTAAAAGGAGGGCTGAATCCTTTATATGGCACATACTCAAGTATTTTGCTGAGAGGCGTATGTGATCAATTAGGTGTGCAGACCACTGATTTAGTTAGGACCTTAGAGCCCAACTTTCCTTCAACCTTTCCATCTGTTCACTTCAAACCCTATTAGCAATGGAGGAGGAGCTGCCACTACTCTGTCATGTAGAAGATGACCAGTAATATCAAATTGTTAACCTCAAAAAAAAAAAAAAAAAAAAAAAAAAAAAAAAAAAAAAAAAAAAAAAAAAAAAAAAAAAAAAAAAAAAAAAAAAAAAAAAAAAAAAAAAAAAAAAAGATGACCAGTAATGAACGGTTCAACTGTAAGGAGGCTTACAGCCCAACTGAGAATCGCAAAACACAGACATCACGCAGACTTGGTTTCCAAACTGGTCTGCTACCTATTTGCGATGTGACCTTAGGTACTTACCCACTTTAGAGTCAATTTTCTCTGACATTTATACACAATTCACACAAACACTCACATACCCACACACAGACACATACCCCTCATAAGGTTATTAAAAGGAATAAAAGCAAAGTAACATAATTAAAACAACCACAAATTCCTTTTTCTGTTCCCTTTCCTATTCACGTCCTTCAACTGAATCAGCTTCTACCCACTGGTGCCATTCAGCACAGTCCTAAACTCACTGTCCAGTGACAGCCATTCTTCAAATATCTGGAGACAGCATTCACTTGCCCCTCCCTTTCCATCAACTCTCTTCACACTGTATTTCAGGTTGCAATCTCCAGCCTGGTCTCTTCTAGATTCCTCCAGGTTATCACTTACTTATTAAGGTGACACACTTTGTCATAGATTATGCTACTCGTTCAAACTACATGCTGCCTGTTTGCACTGCCCCACTTCCACAGGAGGAGTATGCCTCCCGTGCAACTGACACTACCCATCTACTCAATGAACTATGACAGAAGCCTACCGCCCCTAGCAGAATTTCAAGAGCCATTTTGTGGCTTTGCCATCTTTCTCTCTCCTTTCATCTCAGAGCAAAGAGAATACAGAACCACAGCCACTTGCAGCTAAGTGATACAAGTGAGAAATAAATCTTTGTTAACTGAGATTGCTTGCTTATAAAATTATTTTAGAAAAAGATTGTTTGCTTATAAATTGACTGATAGGTTGTTCTAGATGTGACATCAAGCAAACATTGTTTATTAATAGCTACTATCTAGTTATTATTAATTACCTAATGGTCATAAGGAAAAGGTATAAGCTTCCTTTTCAATAATGAAATTGAGGTTTAGATTAAGTACTAGAGTCAAGATTACATACCTGTAAGAACAACCACCAGAATTGGTTGCCTCTATTTCTAAACGCCATGATTTTCTCAAAACATAGTTCTACTAGTCACCCTGATCTTGATCTACACCAGTGCAGCCTAGCATAAAAATGGATCACCACAAAAACAATCAACTGTCCCTTTATCACAACCGTTTATCACTTTTATCTACTTCCTTCCAGTCATTAAATTTGTACAACAATTTCAAATCTCATTTTAAAAAATTATCCATATCACATCGTTTACCTGCAATCCTTATTACCATATTTTTAATTATTGTATAGTATTCTAGCAGGGGACCCATGCATATCTGAATTATTTTCCTATATTAACCATCTACATTGTTACATTTTTCACTGTTTGAAACAACTCTAAACATCTTTAGGTTGATAGGTTTGTTTTCAGAAAAAAGAAAGGGACTGACTAATTTGGATCAATTCCCAGTTTTGAGATTTCAGGGTCAAAAAGTATGATGATTTTTATGAATCCTGACATATCACGTATCGTAGTTTGCAAATGGTAATTTTATATGTAAGATCATTAGCAGTCTGTGTGTCTCCTTACAGTACTTACTGTGGCCAGCATGGAAGTTGTTGCTAATTTAACAGGTGAGTCCCGGTAATTCCCTAGTAGCTTAATTTATGTTGACATTTTTTCGTGTTTATTGTTATTGAGCTTTCTATTTAATTATTCAGTCTTGAGCGCACTGTGGCAGCATACATAATTATTCAATCTTGCTCTATGTCTGTGTACATTTTTGCATAAAAATTTTATGTATGACTATTTCAACACTTAGAAATTTGCTACTCATCAAAATAAATTTTCAAATCTGTTATAATCCTTAAAGTACAATTAAAATAACCCTACGAATTATTTTCAGAATGGATAAATCTTTTATTTTCCTATACCCTCAGTACTATACTAGTATCCATTTACTTCATACCCTCAAAGCTTTACTTCTATCCACTAGCTCCTAATCACTCTTACCTAAAACATCTACTAGGAGGAGGATGCCTGAATAAGCATTCATAAATTAGGATACTCTTCAATCAAAAAGAACAAGTATCTGGGCATGGCGGTGCACACCTATAATCCCAGCTCAGGAGAGTAAGGCAGGTGGTCAGCCTAAACTACATAGTGAGACCCTATCTTTTTTTTTTTTGGTACCGGGGATCGAACTCATGACCTTGCGCTTGCCAGGCAGGTGCTTAAGCAATTGAGCTAAATCCCCGGCCCTGTGAGACCCTATCTTATAACAAAACACACAAAGCAGAGGATTTCTCTGTATTGGGAGTAATCACTCCAAAATACAGCAATAAAGACATTGTTTATTTGTTTTTTAAGAAAAGTGAAAACAAGGATACACTTGAAATGAACTAAAACTGTTTACCTATGGGAGGCGGAGAACTGGACGGGGAGTAGGGAGAAGGGTGAAACTTCTGAATACATCTTTTACAGTTAAGTTTTGCTCTTAATTCACATTCAGAAGATAAAATTAAAACAATTCTGCCTAACTTATAAAAAAATTATGTTTTTGATATTTTGGTTGCTATTCAAAGGGCTTATTATATAACAATGACTTCTGTTTCATTAAGCTCCATTCCTGCACTCACCCTGAACTTCAAAAATACAAGTTTTATGTTGTGAATTCCTAAGGATTTGTAACTCCAAGTAAAGGAATTTTCACTTTCTAAAGTTTATGCCTCTAGTTCTAATGCATGTGTTAACTGCAAAAGGCCAGAACTTTGAAAAGAATGGTTGTAGACATAGTGTTACAGGTATAGTTTTGTGCCCTAAAATTTTATCTACTTTTAAATACTGTAGTTTAAAACCATCATCCAAAAAGCTGCTTTAAAATATACACACATGAGCTTATTTTCAATAAGAATGATTCTGATGTACACCTACACACAATATACCACATAAACAGAATCAAGAATAAAAGTCACATGATCTCCAACAGATGCAGAAGGCTTTGTCAAAACCCAACATTCTTTCATGATAAAAACACTGATGAAAGTAAGTTTAGAAGGAGTGCACCTCTATCTGATTAAAAAAAAAAAAGCCACATACAACAAATCTACAGCCAATATACTGAACAGGGGAAAAGAATGTATTTCCTCAAAATCAGGAACAAGACAAGGCTGTCTACTCTCACAACTCCTGTTCAATACAATGCTTGAAAACTTAGAGGAACCAGAAAGAGAAAGAACTAAAATGGGTATTAATCGGAAAGAAAGAAGTCAAATCATTCCTGTTTGCAGATAATATGATTCTTTATACAGAAGCCCCAAAAATTCCATCTGAACACTCATATATCTGATAAGAAAATTCAGCAAAAAAACAGGATCCAGAATCATCAAACAAAAATCAATAGCATTCCAATACGCCAATAATGAACCTATCAAAAAAAGATATCAGGAAAAGATTCTTTTCTCAATAGCTTCAAAAAAATTAAATACGTAGGTACTGACTGCTTTCACAAAGCATTAAGTTTGTGAAAGCCCTCTAAAATGACAATTACACAACCCTGAAGACAGCAATTGAGGAGCGCATTAAAAAATGGAGAGCTGGTATATAGCTCAGAGGCACAGCGACTGCCTGGCAAGCACAAAGCTGTGACTTTGAACCCTGGTACCAAAAATAAAGAAAGAAAAAAGAAAGGGAAAAAAGAAAAGAAAAGAAAAGAGAAAAGGAAAACCATTCCTTGTTCTTGGATCAACAGACTTAATACTGTTAAAATGGCCATATTATCTTCAGGGATCTTTAAAGTTAATGTCATTCCTATCAAGATACCAATAATATTCTTCACAGAACTAGATAAAACAACCCTAAAATGCATATGGAACCAACAAAAACTCAGAATAAAGCAATCCTAAGGAAAAAAGGGAAAAGTGGGAGTTATCACAACATCAGATTTTAAGTTATACTACAAAGACACAGTAACAAAAACCAAGATGGTACCAGCACAAACACAGACAATATACACCAATGGACTAGGCAGAAAATAGAAACAGCTCCATATACTGCTAGCCACCTATTTGAAACGAGCCAAAAACAGACATTGGAGAGGAGGAAAAAAAAAAACCAAAGAAGCTTCTTTGAGAAATGGTGCCAGGAAAACTGGTTATTCACATGCAGAAGAGTAAAATCAGATCCCTATCTTACATCCCATACTAAGATCAAAACAGTGACTAGGGATACAGCTCAGGGGCACAATTCAAGTTTGATTCCCAGTACCAAAAAAAAAAAAAAAGAAAAAAGAAAAAATCAAAACAGATCAGACCTAGACATAAAAACCTAAACTCTGAAACTTCTGGAAGATAACATAGGGGTAAAGTCACAGGCACAAGCAGGCTTCCTGAACAGAGTATTTAGTAGTACAGGTAATGATATCAGGAAGCAACAAATAAGCCATGTGGTGGTACATGCCTGTAATCCCAGCACTCAGGAGCTAAATCAAGAGGAACACAGAGGCCAGCCCGGCTAGGCCACGAAGAGAGTTCAGTACCAGCCTAAACTTCATAGCAGAATGCTGTCTTGAAAAGACTGGGGCAGCACAACCCTGTAATTCCAGTACTCAGGAGGCTGAGGCAGAAGGGTCACCATGAGTTCAAGACCAGCCTGGGCTATATAGTGAGTTCAAGCCTGGTCTGAACTACACGGTGAGACCCTATCTCAAAAAAACAAAACAAAAGGACTGAGCTTCTGTACAGCAAAATAATCAACGGAATGAAAAGACAACCTACAGAGAAGTTTTGCCAGCTACTTTTCTTACAGAGGGCTAATATATAGACTACATATATATTTAAAAAAAATACTCCCAAAACATATGGCCCAATAAAAAATAGACAAAAGAACCAAATATGTAGTCACTTCTCAAAAGAAATACAAATACAAATACAAGAGGAAATGTTCAATATTGGAAATGTAGATCAAAACACCTCAGAATAGCTATTATCATAGGCTGTCATCATGAACACACAAAACAACAATAATGAGAAAAATTGGTAGTGGGATTCCTAGAAAGACTAAAACTAAAATTTGTATTTCACACAGCTACATGTCTCCCAGGTATATTCCTAAAAGAGTTAAAAGAGATCAGAATACAGTAATACATGCATACTCATGTTTGTAGTAACACAATTCAAAATAGGTAAGCTCTGAAAACAGCCTAGAAACCAGACAACAGATGAATGGCTAAAGAAAATCTGGCATATACACACAATGGAGTATTATTCAGCAATAAAAAATAAAATGACATGATGTGCAAGAAAATAGACTG
The DNA here is from genome assembly GCA_004027295.1 of Dolichotis patagonum. Classification (NCBI taxonomy): domain Eukaryota; kingdom Metazoa; phylum Chordata; class Mammalia; order Rodentia; family Caviidae; genus Dolichotis; species Dolichotis patagonum. The sequence goes on along the minus strand of PVJX010000024.1, from coordinate 34,409 downwards.
AACTAAAAGCATAATGACAAGCAAAATAAGTTAGACATGAATAAATATTTCATGGTTTCTTGCATATGAAAAACCTAAGATATAAATAAATAAAATAAAGGAGAGATGGTAGAAACAAGAAGGCAGATTTCTGGCGATGGGTAAGGATACTGGGGTAAGGAGACACAAGAGGAGAGGTAAAGGGATAAAAATGATTGATAGATTATATACAAGGATCAGTTCCCCAAAACAAACAACACTGTTCTATATCACAAACAGGCACTAATAAAAGTCCACAGTGTGTGTGTGACAGAGAGACAGACAGACAGACACAGAGACAAAGAGACAGAGACAGAGACAGAGAGGGAAAGAGTAAAATACAGGAAGCAAACAGGCCACCCACGGTGGTGCAACCAATTTCAGAAACAAACAAACCTCAATCAACCAACCAACAAACCAAGTTAAGGCTCAAACTTAGGGGCAGGATTTGGAGCACAGTGGTGCAACCCATGCTTCACATGTGAAAGGGTCTGTGTTAAGATACTCTGCACCGCAAAAACCAACAGAACAAAAAGTCACATGTAGGTGTGTACTCATCAATAAATACTACAAATACTTGTTACAACGGTAAAGAACGCTGTTTCTATTTCTTTTCTTTGGTTTTTCAATTGGAAATGGGCCCTGAACTTTATGAAACTTTAAAGTTTCAATCTGAACTTAATGAAGCTAATGCACTCTTAGAGGGAGACTTCAGGCTTCCCTCACCCCGGCCCAAGTTACTGCCTCAGTGACCCCCTGACTTGGGCAAAGTGACTTATGCATACCTCTTTCCGCATCTGAAATACTGCCTCACAACAACCTTGGAATTATTCTATGGTTATTAATTAAATTAATTAATTAAAAATAAAAACAGGTGAAAGAGTGTATACTCAATAAACAATAAATGTTAGAAGGATTAGTATATTTTCCAACACTGAACTGCCGAAAAATTCTGAAAGTTTATTCCTTCAACATTCTGATAAATTCCAACGGTTAATATTTTTAAAAGAATGCAATTATATTCAAAAGTGAAACTGAGTAACAGCTGTTTTTATTTTTTATGTTACATTTATTTACTTAGTAATCTGGTTTTCTTCTTTGGCTGGCTTGCTTTCTTAATAAGAGTAATTTTTAGTATAGTAATTACCTGCTCCTGAACATTTATTTATATTTATTTATTGCAGTATTGGGGCATGAATCCAGGGCATTCACAGTCTGTTTTATTTTTTTTGTTTACTTATTTTTAAATTTTGAGACAAGGCCTTGCTAAGTCAATAAACTGCCCAACCCGGGCTTTAACTTGTGAACCCCCTGCCTCAGTCTCCCTGAGTGCTAGAATGACACACACGCACCACTATACCCAGTTTATACAGAACCGAAATTGGTCCCTCTTCAGTTCCCAGTTACTGGTCCCTGCCTGGCTTGAACCACTGTACTGAGAATAGAATGGTAATCTGGAAACTTGTTCAATAAAATGGGGGGAAGAGGGAGGGATTAGCAGATTTTTTCAAAGTCCAAAAACTGAAAAACCATCATTGATACCCACAGTTATAAAAGAAAACTTTGTTACTATAAAACAATTAACCAGGTACTGCTAAAAAAGAAATACATGTAAAGAGGAAGACACAAAAAAGCTCTTGGAACATAAAAGTATAGTACCAGAAAGAAAAGTTCAGTAAGCCAAAAAATAAAGGAAAGCAAAAAGACATGGAGAAAGAAACAGATAAAGGTAGAGGGTTGTTTTGGGAATAACATTCTGAAGGGAAAGAACAAAGCAAGTGAAGGAAATAGTAAAACAATTCAAGAAAATTTCCCAAGATAGAGAACAAGTTTTCAGATTACCATTAAATTCCCAATACTAGGACAGGGGTTTAGCTCTGCAGCACAAGCACCTGCCTGGCAAACATGAGGTCATGAATTCGAGCCCCAGTACCAAAAAAAAAAAAAAGGAAAAAAAAAAAATCCCAGTACTATGGTTAAAACTCAAATGACAGTAAGTTCTCAGAACACTATTCTATAAAAAGACAGTAACAGAAAAATCAATGCCTTCAAATTTATTTCACTGTTAATTTTACATCCAGTCATATTAAGTAAAATATGAAAACAGAATTAAACATTTTCAGGCAGGCAAAGATTCAAAAAAATTTACCTTCCATACAGCCTTTCCCAGTGAACTAGTAGGAAATATGTTACACTAAAAAGGGGAAAAAACAACAGAACAAAGGCACAAAAAATAGGAAATTAACACAGGAAAGTGGCAAAATTATGTCAAGATAGCAATGAAAAAAAATTTCATGATGACCTTATAAAACAGGTTTAGCAAGAGTTCAAAAGGTTAAGGGAGTCGAAATATTCATATCCTCTCTGAGCCCCGGCATGGAGGGAGTAGGGGTAATGGTCTCACTATATAATCTAGGCTGAGCTTAAATATGTGACTGCCATCCTTCTGCCTCAGACTCTCTGACTGCTGGGATTATAGGCATGTACCACCACGCATGGCTAAGAGGCTTCTTTTAATAGAATTATCTTATGTATATGAATTTAGATACTGTCTTATGAAGAAATTTACTCAAATGGCAAAAAAGTTAAGATAATAAGACATGAATATGCAACAGCAAAGAAAAAAAACCAAAATGACCATTATTAAAAAATAGAGAAAAATAACAGGTAATAAGAAAAGAAAAACAGTTTACTATCCAGCTACAAATAGCATTTACATGGTCATAAAAAAGTATTAACAATACTCTGAGGATTGTCTGAGGAATAAAATTCCAAAGGTAAAGAACAAATCGAGTAAGTCTTTCACCTTTTACAAAAAAAAAAAAAAAACATCATAATCAAGACAGGAAGACAGAAATGTATATGATAGTGGGTAAAAAGTAGGTGAAATCCTTATTTTCATGTGGAAAACTTTAAACCAAAAGTGTAAGAATTTGCAGCACAAATATATTACTTATAGATTAAATAAAAGCTAAAAAGAAGTCAAAATGTTTCTCCCTAAAAAAAAGATGAGAGAAGCCCAGCGATGGTGCATACCTGTCATCCCAGCACATGGGAGGCTGAGGCAAGAGGATTACTGCAAATTCAAGGCCTGCCTAGGCTACAAAGTGAGTTCAAGGCCAGCCTAAACTGCATAGCCAAACAAAAAAAGAGACAGAATAGTAAAATATGGGCCACTGCCTTAAACAAATCTAGTTGATCTCTTCAACTATGTTCATTTATAACTTCAAATTAAAAACAAAAAAACCTAAGATGGTTTGGTGGTGCATGCCTGTAATCCTTGCACTCAGGAAGCCGAGGCAATATGATTGCTGTGAGTTTGAGGCCAGCCTGGGCTATATATGCATGTTCAAGGCCAGCCTGCACTACATAGTGAGATTCTTGTCTCTAAATAAATTAATTAAAATGAAATTTAAAATATTTTGGAATTTTCATTCTTTATAAGATTCTCCAAGAACGAGAATAAAATTCTATTTCCTTTGGACTCTATTGGCTTACTCAGTTAGGTGAGAAAGGGTCAGTGCCAACAGCATCTTGCTTATGCTGGGTATAAGCATGGTGCTAACAGCAGCACACCTTTTGATTTTCACTCAAATGAAGCTAGTCACATATCATTTTTTCCCTACAAAGCCAACAAAAATAATACAATGAGAAACAGATTTATAAAGTGTTTGGAACCACTGTGAAAGGATTTTTTCATTGTTGTTTTTAAGTAGCATCTCACTAGCTTCTAGGATTTCATTTCACTTCAGAACTCAGGTAAATTACACATAATCCATTTAGCCCCACACAGTTGTACAAGATGTATTAACTGGCATTTGGGACTGCCTTGTCCCCATTCCTCCCTTCTCTTAGGAGTTCGTGTCTTGTGCTAATCCACCAGAGATTCAAGGCAATTTTGCTTGTGACTGCCAGATATAACATTTACTAACTTGGCCACTGTCCCCTTTGCATTTATTTTTTTTATTTAGAGGGAAAAAAAAGCAAAACAGAAAAAAAGAGAAATAATACATAATTTCAAAAAAAGTAAGAAATTGCTAGTTAATAAATTACATATAATCTTAGAAGTAGTTGTTCAAGTCACAAAATCAAAGCATAAAAAAAGGACAATCAAGCAATGACAGTGCAAACCATTCTGTTTGATGAACTAACAAAAACTTAGTAGTGTTGCACATTTAAACATACATACAGTTATATCCTTTAGAGCACTTTCTTTCCCTTTCATTATCACAATATCTATTATACATTTTGATCTTATTACTTTTTCAGTTTATTATTATTTTTTTAATTTTATTTAAAGAGAAAAAAAAAGCAATACAGAAAAAAGGGTAGAAACAATACAAAACCTCAAAAACACCATAAATCACTAGTTGACAAACCACATACTGTCCTCCCAGAAATAGCTGTTCATGTTACAAAATTAAGGCATACAAAGTGAACACATAGTGAGGCTGCAAACAGAAAAAAAAGGATGGAATAAAGCCAATTGAGACAGTATAGTGAAATTGGCACAGAACATCACAGCAGGTCACCAGGCCAACAGTAACAGGCAACATTGTATACCTCGTTGTCTTCACAATAGTTGTTCTTCTACTAGGTACAGCAAAATCAAAGAAATATACATTATAGAACACATCAACACAGAGTATTGAATAGAGCAACACCGTTCATCAGGACAAAGCAAAACGGGGATAAAAATACCTGCCTTCAGAGATAGTAGAAGGAAACTCCCCCGACTTGCTGTACCAAATATGGTCACCTCCTAAGAGATACCCAGATCCCTGGATCCCAATTGCTAACGTGTGTGTGTGTGTGTGTGTGTGTGTGTGTGTGGTATGTTTGGTTCTAAGCTCGCGCCCCGGTAGGCAGCAGACTGGTTGCTGGTTGGCTCTGTGCCTTAAGTTCCAGCATGGCACGGATCTCAGGAGACGCTCTTGCTTCTGGTTTCCCCGCCCTGGGGTGGCCGCGGCTCCCCAGACCACAGTCACTTTCCAGGGCGTCAGGCTGTCCCCTTTGATCCTCCTGAGAATCCTCTATTTGAGTAACTTTGCTCACGTACTTAGCTTATGCTTTGCTCTTGCCATTCTTTCACAGCTATTCTCAGGTTTCTTCACTCCAAATGAGTTCATTACTCCTTATTTAAGAAGCAACAGCCATAAAGAAATACACACCAAGAGCTTATACAGAGGTCTGTGTTTATCATGTCCAGAGTAGATTAAATTATGGGAATAGATGAAAAACACCTGAAATCTGGTTTCTTTCTTTCTTTTTTTTTTTTCAATGGGTACCAGGGATTGAACTCACGACCTCGCACTTGCAAGGCAGGTGCTTATGCTGCTGAGCTAAATCCCCAGCCCCAACACCTGAAATCTTCACAAGTCAAAAAGACAGAACTTCCAGGGCCACGAGCATTTAAGCAAAATAAATGACCAGAAACACAGAACAAACAGCAGAAGACAGAAGTTGAAACAAATAAGAGTGTTCAGCCAACACAACATGGCTCCACACATCCCATGCACAAGAAACATGAAGACATCAACAACAAAGTGTACCACACAGCAACACACAGTGTTAATAAGAGAATCTTAAAAGTTGCTGGAAGAAAAAGAATAGAGAAAACATACAGGGAGACAGTTAAGACTAACAGTATATTTCTTGTAAAAAAATAATGCAAGCTGGAAAATACAGTAAAAAGATTTTTAAAGGACCAAAAGAGAAAACAACACGGACAAACATAATGAACTGATGCCCCACGACTGAGGAGCAACTCCAGAGCCTCACACATACAAGGCGAGCACCCTACCACTAAGCTACATCTCCAGTCCCTTTTCATTTTGAGATGGGGTGTCCCTAAGTTGTCCAGGCTGTCCTTGAGCTTGTGATCCTCCTGCCTCAGGCTCCTGAATAAGACAAAATGATAATTTAAGGCAAAAATAATACCACACTGTGAAATTTAAAGCCCTGTCTCAAAATAAAAAACTGAAAAGACTTGGGGGGGTGGGTGTAACTCAGCACTCCTTGGGTTCAATCCCCAGTGCCAGAAAAAAGAAACAAAGCAAGCAAGCTACACAGAAACACAAAGTATTACAAGAATAGCACAAAGAGCAGGAGGATAGGAACAGGTCATACTGCCATAGGTATAAATGTAAAGTTGTAAAATGTCTTTTAAAGACAGCCTGTGATGTATGCTCCAAGCCCTAAAGTACACACTAAAATAACAAAACAGTTACAGTTAAAAATAACAGCTGAAGAGAAGGCATATAAGTAAAAGAGAAACGGAGATAAAGAACAGACGGGATGAAAAGAAAACAAATACCAAAACCCAACCATATCAATGGTCCCAAAGAACCTATTTAAAAGGCTTGACACTATTAGACTGGCAGATACCTTCAGATTATCATGTAGAGACTTGTTAAACAGTTTGCATCTGGATGTTCCCCTAAAGCCTCATGTGGTCATGGAGAGTAAAGCCTCATGTGGTCATGGAGAGTAGGCTTTTACAAGACAGCTTGTTAAACCTAGACCTGTTATTTTCTTGCCCTCACCTCAGGAAGCAGAGTTACAATGTTTCCAGCTCAACTCAGCAGGGAGCCAGGGTCCTCACTTTGTAAACATCCTCAGCCTGTGCAAGAAGAAGGCATAGAGATGGTGTGAGTGCTGTACCCACCCTAGGGAAGGTCGCATACATGCAATATAAGGGAGGAAAAAAGGCTTCCTCTATCCCTTTTATGCTGTCTTCCAGCCACATGAACTGTTGCCCATGCCATGGCACCCTGCCTAGCAGCAAGCTGATTATGGACTGAAACCTCCACAACCTGTGCGCTAAATAAACCTTTCTTTCCTTAATCTTGGATGTCAGATATTTTGTCTTAGCAATGAGGGAACACTATCAAAGGCAGAGATATAACTATAACTTATCTATAGGAAATTCACTTTACATACAGAAATATAAACAGGTTTAAAATAAAAGGATAGACAATACATGCTATAATAAGAATGGATAAGATTATACCATGACCAAAACAAAATTGAAGTGAAAATCTACTTGCAAGTAGATTCAGAGCAGAAAATATTACCTAGGATAGAGTCCCTTATAATGATAAATGGGTCAAAGAACACATCAGTCTTAAATATCTTTACACCAGTAACCTTGCTTCCAAACACATGAAGTAAAAACAGATAGAACTTTAATAAAGGGGGGAAAAAAAGAGAGAGACAAACCTGTAAGTACAAGGAAAGATTTCAACAGCTTTTTCTCAGTAAGTGACAAAACAACTAGGTAGGAAATCAGTAAATTTACATACATTTGTCCAACCTCAAAGGACACTGAGCTGGACAGGATGGCACATGCCTATAATCCCAGCACTGAGGAGGCTGAAGCAGAACTGCCATGAGTTCAAGGTCAGCCTGGGCTACATAGTGAGTTCACGGTGGGCCAGAACTACAGAGTGTAGACTTATCTCCAAAACAACAACAACAAAAACAACCTAAACAAAATCCCTGTAGTGCCACAGGCAGGCCAGAGATAATGGAACAGAAGCATCCTAAGTCACAAAAACAGGACATACGAACATCACAAAATTATGGAAAAGTCACTATACAAGTGACAGCTTCGGTCTTGCACAAGTACCAAAAGCAATTCCTAAAAGAGGAATAATCTGATTTCTTGACTTAGCACATTACAATACTCATCCAGTTTTTAACAAAAACCTGAAAGGATAGATACATAAATCAATGTAATAGAATTGAGAGCTCAAAAGTAAATCCTCCTACCTACCATTAACTGACTTTTGAAAAGCATACTAAAACTATTCAATGGGAGAAATATTTCTTTCCAACAAATGGTACTGGGACAACAGAATATTCAGAAGCAAAAGAATGAAGTTAGAACCTTTTCATTACTTACAAATATTAACTCATAAGTCAAAGATTAAATTTTAAGAGTTAAAACATAAAAACTGGGGAAGAAAACATAGCCACCAATTGTTAACTTAGAATTTGGCCAACAGTTTCTTAAACAGAACATCAAAAGCTCAAGCAAAAACCAATTAATCAATCAGACTTTATTAAAATTGAAAAACTTTTTCACAAAAGATCCTACCAAAAAGTGAAACGATAACCTAAAAATAGGAGAAAATATGTATAATCACATACTGTCCTTGATATGACTATCCACTATATATGAAGAAATTCTATAAAAACACAATCCAATTTTGAAATGGGCGAAGGATTTGAACAGACATTTCTCCACAGAATGTATACAAAATCCAATAAACAAGAAAGTCGCGTGTGGTGGTACATGCCTATAATTCTAGCATCTGGGAGGCTGAGGCAGGAGGATCCTTAAGAGTTCCAGCCTGGGTTATGAAGTGAGCTCAAGGCCAGCCTGAACTGAATGGCGAGACCCTGTCTCAAAAAGACAAAGAAAAAAAGTCAAACACATGGAAAGTTTCAACATCATTATTCCTTATGTAAATGCATATCCAAACCTCACTGAGATACCACTTCATAGCCACAATGACTACGATAAACAAAGCCCAGAAAATAACAAGTGTAGGTATGTGCTAAAATTGGAATTCCTATATGTTCCCGATAGAAAAGCAAAATGGTACCATTATGAAACAGTTTGCAGATTGCTCAAAAAAGTCAAACCTAACCACTATACAGTATAGCAATTCTAGATGTACAGACCTTTAAAAAAATATGAAAGACACTGAAATACATGTTTGCATGCCTATGTTTACAGCAGGTTTATCCACAATAGACAAAAGGTGGAAACAACCCAACGGTCCATCAAAAGATGATGAACAGATGAATAAAAGTGGTAGTATCACTTATTTTTCTATAAAGAGGACTCAAGTTCTAAAAAACATGACACATATGAACCTTGAAAATATTATGCTAAGAGAAATAAGGCAGATACAAAAAAGATAAATTACTTATATGAAATATTTCAAATAGGCAAATTCTTAAAGACACAAAGTAGATGACAGTTACTAGGAGCTGCTCAAGGAGTGAAGAATGGGGAATAGCTCAGTTACAAAATTACAACTTGCAGTAATGTAAAATTTTTGGAGATAGTTGCACAGTATTGTGAATTTAATTAATACCACAGAATTTTGGTACTTTAAAATGCCAGATAAAAACTGAAAAAGGGCAGAGGGCTATAGCACAGTGGCTAACATGCTCAAAGTGAGAGGGAGGAGGGAAAAGAGGAAGAAAGAGAACTTTTACTTATATTATGTACATTTTACCACAATATAAAAATTAATGAAATAATGGCCCTGAAGCAAGGCCAGCAGATTGCTTGTAGCTGCTAGTTTCAAACAGGAGCCTAAAGAGAATTCTTTCTGTGGTCTGTTGACCATTTCAGAACTTTGGAAATGGAATGGTCAATTCATCAGAAAGAAATAGCAGGTGAGTATGGCGGACTCTAGGGGGCCTGCAGAGGAGAGATCCTGACACCTTGGGACCTGTACCATGCGGTTGTCTCGGGGTGCTGGGAGAACAAGGAGCTCCTCCCCTCTCTGGGGGGTGGCTCAGAGCGTGGCAGATTTTCGGCGGCCCAAAGGAGAGACCCTGGCGTGTCGGAACCTGCATGGTGAGGTTGACTCGGGGTGCCGGGAGAACAAGGAGCTCCTCCCTTCTCTGGGGGGCAGCTGAGAGTGTGGCAGACTTTCGGTGGCCCAAAGCAGAGAGACCCTGGTGCATCGGGACCTGCACAGTGTGGTTGACTCAGGGTGCCAGGAGAACAAGGAACTCCTCTCCTCTCTGGGGGGCAACTGTGATCCTGCCAGCGTGTGGGCTGAGAATCAGACATCTCATGTCTTCCTGTCCCCTGCCCTGTGCCCCCCCTACCCCCTGCTTAGCAAGTGGGAGCCAGTGAACTACACATCTTGTGAAAAGATTGACTATGTTATTTAGTATGAGCTCCCCAGATGCAAAGATATGGACAACCATTTGGAAGAAAACAAGAGACAATATGACAGATAGTGAAGATCTCTGGTTGTCTAGCTTTGAAATTTATGTTTTCTTATGTCCTGTTCTGTTCTGTTTTGTTGTGTTTAATTTTACCCCCTTTTAAAATAAAATTTTAAAAAAATTAATGAAATAGTCACAGATCTAAAAGGTAAAACCAAAACTTGCAAATGAATATACAAAAAAAAAAAAAAAAAAGCTGGGCATGGTGGTGAACACTTGTAAACCCAGCATTTGGGATGCAGAGGCAAGAGGCCTAATGTATGTCTGAGCCCAGCATGGGCTACATAATGAGTTCGAGACCAGCCTGAACTATACAGCAATCCCCTGTCTCAAAACAAAATAAAACAAAATGTGGCTAAGTGTGGTGGCTCAGTGCTTGATTGAGTACTTTCCTATCATGTGTGTGGACCTGGATTTGACCCCTAAGCACCATTTTTTAAAAAAAGATGCCACCAATACAAAATGGCAAAGAGGAACACTGGCAGAGGAATAGGCAACATAATCCAAAGGAACTGGCATCAATATTTCAGGCTCATGTCAAGGAAGAAATAGCCAGATACATGAAAGGAAAGGCATGGAGGAATGGTGTCCTTGACACTAGGGGAAGACAGCATTAAATCCTGCAGGGGTCAGTTAAGAATTGGGTTTCATAACTCACAAGTCTTAGCTGGAGCTGTGTCAGTGGCTGGTAGGTGCAAAAGCCAGAATGTAACTAGTTTAGGTATGAATGATGTACCATGTCACCAACTTTAACACACAAATGAGGTGTTTAGTTGTTCTAACTAAAACAGGAGATTGTAACAGTCTCTGATTTGTAAATTAATTACATTGTTTTGAATAACTGTTATCAATTCTTGAGGTCCCAGAGTCTATAATGTACAGTAATTTGTAATTCTGTTGAGAGGACTGGGTTTTTTGGTGGGGAGTACCAAGGGATACCAGGAATGGAACACAGGACTTAGTGCTTGCCAGGCAGGCACTATGCTACTGAGCTATATTCCTGGCCCTGCCAAGAAGATTTTAAATAAAGTAAGGCCCTGATTTACAAGTAAGTTTCATTTTGGGAGAACAAAGTCAGATTTGTTCAAAATCTGACAAAGTAAGTCTTACACGGTGCACCTGTGAATTTTACACAATGTCCCTGGTGAGAGGTTCACAACTCAAACATTTACAAGTCAGGGACTCACTGCACTGTACTGGCTGTTTGGGGGCTACAGGATGAGCGGCCCATGGCTACGACCTGTGATCTGAACTGCAGTGCACTTGTTTTCAGCAGCGCTCATTAGGGTACAGAAGTCACTCAAACTTTCATTTCATCCTATGTGACACCAAGGAAAACATGAAGTTTAGGTACTTGCAATGACCCCCATGGGGGTGTTACATGTGAATATTAAGGGTTTGGGATATTTAAGGGAGATATTTTCAATATTTCCCCTTAAGTATAAATTATCAGCATTTCATCTCTAAGAAAAGCACTGCCCATAATGAAAAGATCAAATTCAAATTACACAAAATATGCAGAGAAAAGATTTTCAGAAATTCTGTTTCTTACATATTGTTCCTCAGAGAGATAAACTAGATCAAAAAGAAAACAAAAGAATCATGTTACAATTTACATAAACTCAAAACACTGGAAGGTAAAACCTAGATACATAAAATAAACAAGGTTATTAAGATTCTGATGATAGAAAGTGAGCTAATCTAAGTGGCTGTACTTTCAACTGCTCTAAAAATACGCACTATGCCACCTCACCAGCAGAAAGAAAAGCTAAAAATAGTCATCTTTCACTTATAAAATATTTCTGTCTTAGCGAATATGAAGCTGAATATGGGCAAACGTCAGCCTTAAAATCTTTAATGAACTCTCTACTCAAACAAACAAAAACCTGACAGCTATGTAACTGTAAAAACTACAGCTGCAATAGTTTCATCCTTAGACTCCCAACTACTTTTAATACCAAAAAAACAAAAAAAGTTTCCTCCAATTAAAGTCATATATTGAATCATTAACAAATTCACACTACTTTAATCAACTACTTTATTTAAAAAATGGGAATTTCCTAGAAAAAAAACTTAGTGACATGAAAATACAATCATAAAATATTAAGTGAAAAAAGGTAAGATAAAAGGTTGAAGTATAAAGCATACGCAAATTTACATGTTATACACTGAAAGATCAAAGTAGGCACTAAAAATTAATTTCTTAGCTAGGCATAGTGGCACATGCCTTGCAATCAAAGCCACTTGGGAGGCTGAGGTAGGAGGGTCACTAGTTTGAGGTCAGCCTGGGCAACTTACTTAGACCCTGCCTCAAAATGAAAATAAAAGGGTTAGGGATGTGGCTCAGTTCAGCTCAGCGCTCCCTGGGTTCGATCCCTATAACCTGTATCACCTCCACATGAAGGATTTATTTGTAACTTCTTTTTTAAAAATTCTTCACTCAAGAATGTACTGTTTTCATAACTTTTGTAACTTTTGTACAAAAATCAATGTCATATTATTTATGCATATACAGCATATCATAATAACCTAGTAGCCTATTGCTACTTTTTTTTTTTTACTGGAGATCAAACTCACGATCTTGCGTTTGCCAAGCAGGCACTTCTGCCCCTGAGCTAAACTCCCAGCCCTGTTGCTACATTTTTGAAATTTCACAATGGCAAATATTTCATAATAAAATCTGGCTAATTCTTACAGGTACAAGAGAAGTTACATATGAATTTTTCCACATATAGAACACAAATTACTAAGAAACCACAGATGCATGCTATACTACTGGGTATCAGCTGCACAAAACCCTTCAGTTTCATTTTATTACATGCTAACTAAAGGTTCCCAATAAACCCTCTTTAGGAGGTTTGCCTATGCTTTTCATTCTCTTTTCCCTTTGAGCTTAACTCTCTTTGTCGTATTTATTTTTACATTATTTTGCAAATGTACTCGGTAGCTAGCTGCCTGGTAGACTTAATCGAATAGGACCTCCAAGGTAGCTATACAAGTAAAAGTATGGTAAATATTCTATCAGACTCATCTGTTCCCTCACAACTGGCAGAATATCAGGCATATCTTAAGTCGAGGCATATTTTAAGTCCAGTGGGGTTAAAAACCAGGACTGGGAGGGCCGGGGATACAGCTCAGCAGCATAAGTGCCAACCTGGCAAGTGTAAGGTCCCAAGTTCGATTCCCATTAGCAAAAACAAAAAACAAACAACAAAATAAAGAAAAATAAGACTGGGTTGGACCAAACCAGCTGCCTATGAGCGGAGTTAAGAAAAGGAAATACACAGTAACTGGGATGCTAATTTTCTCTTTCTCAAAAATTTCCTTTTCATTTTTGTTGTTAATACAAGTAATCCAAGTTTTTTTTTTTTTAATTCTAAAATTCTGCTACTTGGTGACAGTTGAAAAACCCTAATCTGCCAGGCATTTTCCTACACATAGACACATACCTACTACATATATGTGCACACATTTATAATCATGTGGGTGTAACATACACTGGGGGGAAATTAGGAGAAAAGTACTGTAAGTTTGTGTCTTTTTGTAAGTAGGGAAATTAAAACAAGGTTGTAGATTAAAGCAAATATGCTAGTAAAGAGGCAAACACTGATGATATAAAAAGAATGGCAAGATTACTTAGCAACATCCTTGAGTAAGCTGGCAAGCAAAGTCTAGCTCATAAGCCAAGGGCCTGGTCTCAGCCCACAAACCAGACCCACCTCCAATCAGAGTAACACACAGCATCACCCACTGAGGGGGCGGCAGGTGGAGTAACGTAGGTATGCAATTAAAATCTTTAAAAGTCATCTTCTGGTTGGTTCCATTTCTCAGGAAGAAAAAAAGCAAAGTCATTACCAAAGACTTAAGGGACAACAATAACGAGAAGTGTATAATAAGAGACTAAACTACAAAATAGTCATCTAGGAAAATGAGTGTGTTTGAAGAGAATAATACTGTATAATGGCTCAGTGGGATTAAATAGCTCTATCAACACACTAATTATTTCATATGTTAAAGTAATATGGTCACATGTTGCAAAAATAACCTTAAGTTTATTCTAGCATTTAGTGAAATGTTTTTTGATCAATGATCTTACCCTTAATGCTGTTTCTTCCTCCCCATTATTTATATTTATTCAAATGCATCTTATATTTTCCCGATACGGTTTTAGCTTCATTTTTAACCACTTAAATTTTGATATAATTTTAATATTACTGTGAAAAGTAGAAACTTTACCCTTTAATGGTAAAACTTTTGTTTTTAAGTAACTGCTTGTACAGGTATCAGTTTTACAGTTTCATCCAGTTTCAATTCCTGTACCTCTAGCACATGTGCAGTGGTATTTTATACTGTATGTAGTATGGCCCACATCTCTTTTTCTGAATTCCTCTGGCTATTCTTGTATTTTTCTTTATTAAACTATGCATGCATGGGATCTAACACACTTAGCTTCCCCTTTCAGTTCAACATTCTCGGTCCGCATCCCTAACTAACAAAAGAGTAGCACAGGATAATTTCTCTGCACTCTCACTGAGCGGACCGTATTTTCCAAGGAGTGGCCCAACTTCTGGGCAATTATTTTAAAAAATATCAAAGCCTGAGATAGTCTATTCATCAGCAATAAATTAACCAAAATCAATCCACACAAGCTTCTTTCAGGACTTTGGGTATAGAACATGTAGGGTACCTGAGAACTGGTAACCAGAAACAAAATAAATGCTTAAAAAAGCCAAGAGAGGCACTGTGGCTCAGCAGGCATAAGTGCCTGCATGGCAAGCGCAAGGTCATAAGTTTGATCCCCTGCATCAAAAAAAGAGACAGACAGACAGACAGACAGACAGACAGACAGATGGGAGGCAGCCAGGTCTCCTGGTGCATGCCTGGCTGAGGCAGGAGGATCACTGCGAGTTCAAGACCAGCCTGGGCTACACAGTGAGTTCAAGGCCAGTTTGACCTACATAGTGAGACCTTGTATCAAAGTGCTAGACACGGAGAGAGGGAGAGAGGGAGAGAGGGAGAGAAGGAAAGAGGGAGAGACGGGAGGGAGAGGGAGGAAGCTGGTAACTAGGCAGAGACAATATATGATCATATATTTCTGGTTCTAATTTCAACCCCTACACATCCTTACAATAAACTTCTTTCTTGCAACAAAAAAGTCTACAACATAAAGAGAACTCAGAATCACTTGATAAAGATTTCCCCTCTTTCCTTTATCTCCCCAATTAGATTTATTACACTAAATAACTGAAAATAAAGCTAGATATATTAACACATCCCTACAACCCCAGTACTCTACAAGGCTGAGGTGTGAGGATCACAAGTTCAAGCCTAGCCAGGGTAATTTAGTAAGACCTCAAAATTAAAGTAAATAAATAAATACAAACAAAAAGACTGAGTATAACTCTGAGCACAGGCCCTGGTTTCAATCTCTAGTACCATTTTTTAAAAAAAGTATTTCTAAAGATTATCTTTATAAGCATGAAGGCTTGTAAAAATTCTTTTCTTAACAACTATTGTTAACAATATGTAATGTATCAACTAGTGATTTTATGATGTTAATTTTTTTGAACTCTGTATTCTACTTTTCTTCTTGTTTTTTCTATTTTGCCTTTTTTAAATTTTCTTTTCTTTTCTTTCTCTTTTAAAATAAAATTTTAAAAAATAAAAATAAATAAAAAAAAATTCTTTTCTTCAAACAGGTATACATTTGAAAAATACTCTTTTGTTTTACTTTTTAACGTTGCAAGAGACTTGTCTTCAACTTTCTAAACAGTTCTTAGAAGACATACAGCACCAATATTTCTCATGGAGTGACCCATGAGAATACATCTTGAGATATTCTAGATGAAAATGAGTTCCATGTTTAAGAAATTTGGAGCCAAGGATATAGCTCAACAGCATACATGCCTGCCTAGCAAGCGTGAGGTCGTGAGTTTGATCTCCAGTACCACAAAACAAAAATTTGGAGAAGCTACTGCATAAAATACTTACAGATTCATGTGGTACATCATCATATCAAAAACCATGGGGCTGGGAGCGTAGCTTGATGGTCCAGTAAGAGCTTAGCATGCACCAGGCCCCGTGTCCAATTCTCAGCAACCCCCACACCTCCGCCACACATAACGGGGCACAATCAGAGTGGTATATATGCTGGAAGACATTTCTTGCATACTTACTCAGCAGCTTCTATTCCTTAACAGACATTTTTGTTTGTGGTTTTATCTCCCGATTTAGCGCTAGAACATATGGTCAAAGTCTAGGTCAAAAAGTACAGTGTAATTCTCCTGGCCAAGATTGACTGGTCAAGGGTTGAACTGGGCATTTAATGTGGTTCAGTCATAGTGAACCCCAGAATTTTTCCCAGGAATGCTGGGACAAAGACTTTTCCTCTTTTGAAAAAGTTAGATACTAATCTGGAAGGATTCCAGGAACTGTTAGGAACCATAATTACCTAAATTTGGGATCAAAATGAAAGAAACAGAACTACAAAAGAAAAACAACATACTGTCCTTAACTATGCTCATTCTGTAAAGGCCTCCTTCCCTTGTTCCTGGAGTGTTTCTATGTTATAATAAACAATTCTTTTGTTTCAAGACTAGTCTGCCTGTCAATATATGACTCAATGTATGTAACCACTTATGTAACCTTTTGTCACTTGCTTTGTACTTTCCACTTCTAAATTCTGTATCAACTAAACTCTTCCTAAAATCAGCACTGTTGCCTTTGAGGAATTATCCCACAATAGTCCACTGGTATAAAGATTAAATGCTGCCTTCTGATCTCCTTGGTAGACAGAAAGAAAGAGACAGACAGACAGACAGACAGAGACAGAGAGACAGAAACATACTTGTATCACAAAAGTGAAAGAAAGAAAGAAAAAAAAATTCAAATCACACAAATCTGTTCAATAAACACTAGGTAATATGTGTAAGATATTTTATTCTAGATACTTGAAATGTATCAACCAAGAAACCAAACTCACTGCTCTTATGGCACTTACAGTGTAACAAATGTTAGAAAATGACAAAGTAGAGCCAATGATCAATATTGGAAGGAATGAGGTGAGTTTTACGTAAGACAGGATAGGTGTCTAATCACAAACATTAAAACCCTGACAGGCAGCACTAAAGGAGACAGCTATGTGACTAGCTATGTGAACATCCAGGTAAGGAAAACAAACAGCCGCACTAAGGCCCTCACACAAGCACACACATGGTATTTGAGAAATAGCAAACTGGAGTTGTTAAGAAAAGTAAGAGTTGTAGATGATGACAACTAACAGGTAGTAACAGGCCAGTTCACAAACACTCTG
The DNA here is from genome assembly GCA_004027295.1 of Dolichotis patagonum. Lineage (NCBI taxonomy): Eukaryota > Metazoa > Chordata > Mammalia > Rodentia > Caviidae > Dolichotis > Dolichotis patagonum. The sequence goes on along the minus strand of PVJX010000024.1, from coordinate 17,098 downwards.
GATTTTACTGAGTCAGATGCGAAACCACTGGCAAGTGATAAACTAAGAAGTAATATGACTAGCTTATATTTAAAAGAATCACTCTGGCTGGAAAGTTGAAAAAATTGTAAATGGGATAAAAATAGAAGATATCAATGCTACAAGCTAGATAAGAAATGGTGGCTCAAATCAGGATAACAGCAATAAGGATAGAGAAGTAGTCATACTGTAAACAACTTTAAAGACAGAGCCAAGATGATTTCCTAGCTAACTAAATTTAGGATATAACCAGAGACAAGCCAAGGATGACACTGAAATTTTTGACCTGAGCAGTGAAAAGGATGAAGACGGGGGCTGGGGGAAAGCTCAGCAGAGAATTTGCCTAGCATGAGCAAGGCGCCACAGAGGGGAAAAAGATGTAAATGCCCTTAAGCAAGAGAGTAAAGAATGGGCGGGGGGCTCATTTTGGACAAAAGAACAAAAGTTCAATTTTAGGCAGGTTAAACTTGAGACACACCTAAATGATGATATAAAGTAAGCAGTGACATGTAACTCTGAAACTCCTAAAGGTCTTGGTTAGAGACACGAATTTAAAGTGATTGTTTACAGCTTTAGACTGAAATCAAAGACATGTAGGCAGAGAAGAACAAGAAGCAAAGAGTCTGGGAAGAAATAACCAGTGAGATAAGAGAAAAACCAACAGCTTGTGGTGTCCTGAAAGTTAAGTGAGGAAATGTGACCTACAGCAGAACCTGATGAACTGTGTCAAGTACCAACAAAGCACGAAAGCTGCAAGTGAGCCATGGAGTTGGGGACACAGGTCTTCTCACAGTAAGTTCCACTGGAGTAACTCCAGCAGAAGCCTGGGTAAACTGGACTTACAAAAGAACAGAAGGTGAAGAATCGGAGACAGCATACACAGAAAATTCACTGAAGAATAGGAGGGAATGGACCCACTGAGCTATATAGCTGCATACCTAGCCCCTTTTTAAGTTGCAATTCTCCTGCCTCAAACTCCTGAGTAGCTGGGACTACAGATTTAAGCCACCTGTGGAATTTCACCACAAGGAACAGTGCAATGGGACAGAAGCTGGCAAGGGAGGTGGAGGCGGAGTCAAAGCATTCTGGGGCTGGAGATACAGCTTGGTGGTACAGCATTTGCCTAACATGTGTAAGGCCCTAGGTTCAATCCTCAGGACGATTACCTCTGCTCAAGCTCTATGGACTAATGTTTATGCTCATGCTGGTTGCAGGCAGACTTTAACTGGCTCTTCAGAGTTGGTTTTTAGTAGTCTTATGGAACCGTTTTTTGAACAGGAGTATAGTACTTGGTAGTTTCTGGCCATACTAGAGTTATAGAAAGAAAAATTATTTAAAATATTTCCCTATAGGCTGAAATAAATTGATTAAGGTGGTTCCCCCTTAACTAAGGATAAGTATTTACCAACATCCTTTTTTTCCTGTTAATAAATGCTAACCATCTTATCTCCTGCCTTGCATTTTACTAGCTGTACAAATACATTTAGGTACAGTTTAACAGCCACTTTCAAATCCATTTTATTCATTCTTTCTTTCCTCAATAAAATGTAAGAATAAAGTATTAAAAATATTAACTAAATTCATATGCCCAGAAATGGCTCCAAAGACTAAATATCTTGTGTAAATATTAGGTATTTAACATTTGCCCATAACTGATTTTATATTCACAGCAGATGAATAAGAAAGTCCAGGCATTTGGATAAATATTGATTTACACTTCTGAAACATATAGCTTAAGGAGAATTCAACATTACAAACTATTACAATTGCTTTCCTCCAGGAAGAAATGGAGTTCCCTTCTGATAAGGATTACGAGGACTCATGAGGTAGGAATGGTTGTAAGAAAGCCCACATGCAAGTTAATGAACAATGATCAGAGGGAAAACGCTGGTAGTAATAAACACCCAGATGACAAAAAAGCAAATATATGTAAATACTACTGTACTAGGGATATGAAGTATAAGATGAGCTTCGTTTACTGCAGCCAACCCAGAAAACCCTAATGCGAAGGTAGCTCTCTCAGATTCAGTCACTTGCCCCAAAACCATCTTTCCCCAAATAACCAAAAAATGTTAGCCATCCTGCCTGACCAAAGAAAATGCAGAATGGAAAAAAGAAAAAAAAAAAAGTATGGTTCTCTTGTCATTCTTTGTTTATCAATACAAGTGTCTCATCATGCTGAATCTGAGTATGAGGCTAGTTTTTTAAACACCCAGTAATGCTTTTTCACACAATATGGTACGTAAATGTAAGCTATCTTCATCTGTGTACAATCAATCTGACCAAAAGCTGGAGCAAAACTCACTGTGCTGTATCTATTTATAGCCTTTTTTTTTAAAAAATTGGTACCAGGGATCAAACTCACCACCGTGAGGTTGCAAGGCAGGCACTTATGCCACTAAGCTAAATCCCCAGCCCTGCACTGCATCTATTTAAATGTGGTACAGGGTAAGGGATTTAGCTCAGTGGCATTAAGCCCCTACCTGACAGGCACAAGATCTTGAATTCAATCCCTGGTACCAAAAACAGACACACAAACAAACAATAAATGTGGTGTACTATTGTAACTAGTGGACAATTTCAGGAATTTTCACCAGTTGGGTATACACTAACTTTGGAACCTAAGCCCATGTACTCTACACAACAGACTGTTTGCTTCGACAGTTTTTTACAGATAATATTAGAAGGAAACTGGAAGCAGCTTTGAGGGATTTAATGAGAAAATGCCACGATGAAGAGATAAAGACACAAGCAAAAAGCAGGAAGGGTAGCAGAAATAAAAATATTTTTTAAAAAAGGTTTTTTTCAGGAGATCTAGAAAAAGGTTCAGAGGCAAAGGTACTTTCCTCTGGATACAAAGGTAGGAGTTTTACCACAAATATTTAGCCTTGATGGGGAGTCACAGGTGGGTAAAGAGTTTAGTATCTGTCAACACACACACACACACACACACACCCCTTTTCTAGCTCTGGGTGCAAATGAATGCACTTGAAGCAAATATCACCCTTGAATTCACTACACTGAGTAGTTCTGGTTTTCTTTTCTTTTCTTTTTTTTTTTTTTTATCAGTACCAGGGATGGAACTCATGACTGCGTGCTTGCAAGACAGGCGCTTATGCTGCTGAGCGAAATCCCCAGCCCTGAAAAGCAAGTATCACCCTTATTTAAATCAATATCTACAACTGTAGGGCATCACACAACAAAAGTGTATTTTTCACTGACTCTAGATTGAAGAATTGAATTAAACTAGTAATTATTTTTAAAATGGTAAAATATTTATGTAAGGTATATATTAAGCATCAACAAACAGTGTATTTCTAATTTCAGAGAGGAAACCTAATTTGTATAGGATAATAAGAGACACAGCAAACTATTATTATAAGAACCATAATTTCTTTTTATTCAGATTAAAGTTCAACACATTTTAGAGGTTATCCTAAAAGCATAATTGGAGTGAAATTCTAGATTAAGTAACAAAATCAAAACAAGGGGCACTGAGGTTAACATAAATAATTAAAGAAGTGGTAAAAGCATGAGCATTTTTATCCTAGAAACAGTAAGTTAAATGTCCTTCTCCAAACATGCTGCTGGTTTAGCAAACCTACATATGATGAAATTCTCTGAAAAACCCAGTACATACACACAAAAGCGTATTTGTGATAGCCAAAACTATAAACAGCCAAAATGTTTTTAAATGGGTGAATAAAAAGCTCTCATATATCATCCATCCACATCACAAAGTATTATTTAACAATAAAAATGTACACTGATAAATGACAAAAATGCATCACTAATCATTGTCAAGACAACTGTAATGGAAAAAAATTGCAATTTATATCACAAAGTGCTAAATTTCTTAATTCTACAAATTACAGAGAGAGATCAAATGACCAAAATTAGCTTGGTTTTCTTTCTTTTCCTTCCTTCCTTCCTTCCTTCCTTCCTTCCTCTCTCCCTCCCCTTCGTGTCTCTCTCTCTCGCTTCCTTCCTTCCTTCCTTCCTTCCTTCCTTCCTTCCTTCCTTCCTTCCTTCCTTCCTTCCTTCCTTCCCAGACAGTCTTACTTTTAGTTCAGCTTAGCCTTGAACTTACTCTGTAGCCCAGGCTGGCCTCAAACTCATGGCAATCCTCTTCCCTCAGCCTCCCAAGTGCTGCAATTACAGGCATGTACCACCACACTTGGTTAACAACCCAATTTGTAATTGGGTAAATTCAATGAATAGTTCAAAAGAAAAAAAACAACCATATACACACATAATCATCACAGACGAGGTAGGAGTAGGAAAATCACCTTTAAGAGATATTTAAGAATGAACTAAAGTGAGCCTGGAATGTAGCTATCTCTGTTGGTTATTCTTCTCTGGTTGCTATGACAAAATACCTGATGCCCAAAATTAAGGAAGGAAAGGTTGTTTTAGCTTACAGTTTGTAGACGTTTCAGTCCATAATTAGCCAGCTCCAAGGTAGGGTGGCATCAGTTTGTGTTGGTGAAAGACAGCAAACGCCACAAGAGCAAAAAATATGGGAACAGCAAGCCCTTTTTCTTTCCTTACAGTGTAAGCAAGCTATAGGCTCTCAGGTGGGTATAGCGCTACCACCACCTCCTTTCCCTCCTTTTGCAAGGGCTCAGGATGTTTACAAAGAGAGGACCCTGGCCCTCTACTGAGTCACTTAACTTCTAAACTTCTCAAATTGAAACAATGAATCAACCATTACAACATCCTAGAGGGTAAATAGCCTCCTTAGTGATGTACTCTATGCCGTGGGATGTAGAACTGCTGAGTTACTTGTTAAGTTTCTAAACTCAAGGATTGAAACAATGCATCAACCATTACTGCAGCTCAAGGGTATAGCACTGGCCTAGTGCTCAAGGATCTGGACTGGATTCCTAGCAGCACAAAAATAGGAATAGAAAAAGTACAATGAGTTCTAAACTTTTACCTACTAATTTTGATTCAAATATTTTGTAACATATTGTTGAAGGCATGGGGTAAAAAACAGTGGGGCTACAACAGCACAAACATTTCTCTGGAATGAAACTCAGTGGCTTCTACCAAAATTTTAAACATACATTCCAAGTTATGAATTGTGTTATAAAAATACTGGCACTTTGCAAGCATGGGTGGTGACACACACCTCATTCTTCAACACTTAGAAGGCTGAGGCAATGGGATCCCTTGAAGTTCAAGGTCAGGCTGGGTCACATAGCTCTAGGCCAGCTTGAACTAGGTACATAACAAGACCTTGTCTTTAAAAAAAAAACAATTCAACAAAACCAAAAAATTGGCATTCTTGAACACCATTTTTAATACCAAGAATTTACCTAAACGTCACAATATTTAATAATATATATGCCAGTCACCTCTTAAATAGCTGTTACAAGAATGAGATGAGTACGTTTGTATATGCAGGAATATCTCTGGAATATCCATTAATTGTTAGAGACAGTTTTGCAGGGTACATCAATCTGGGCTGGAGGTTATTTTCTTTCAGAGGTTGGAATACTTCACTCCAAGCTCTTCTTGATTTCATGGTCTGTGTCTAGAAGTCTGCTGTGATTTTGATGGGTTTTCCTCTATAGGTGATGTTTCTTTTCTCTGATGGCTTTTAATATTTTAATATTCTGTTCTTATACTGAATTTTCTGGGATCGTGATTATTATATGTCTGGGTGTAGTTCTGTTTTAGTTGTAGGTGGCTGGAGTTTGTATGCCTCATACATCTGAATATCACTTCCTTTTCCTATGCTTGGGAAGTTTTCCTTAATTATCTCTGTGAATAGCCTTTGTAATTCTTTTGTTTTTATTCCCTCCTCTTCATTCACATTTTTTATTCTTAGGTTACAGATCGTTTTGTCTTCTAGTCTTTGTATTGTTACTGCCTATTTCCTTGCTATTTTTAAGAGATCTTTCCTTTCATGATCACACATTGCAAACCTGTCTTCAAGATTTGATAGTCTATCTCTAGTTTCTTTCAAGCTGTTCTGCCAGCTTTCAGTGGTTTTTACTTTGCTGGTAATCTCTTTGAATCTGCTTCATGTATTCTAGGTTTTCTTTATATTCTTCATCGAACATTTCTCTCCTTTTTTTGTGTGCCTCCATTCTTCCATCTGTCTTCTTGAGAGGTGCTTAGCATTTCTTTTATTAATCTGCTTATATCTTGCTTTACTTATTTCAGTTTTGAGCTTGTCTACGAGGTCCTGAGGATATCTCTTCATGTCTGCTGATGCTGTGTTTGATATTGCATGTTTGCTGCCCTCAATCTCTTTTTTATTTACCTCTCCTGGATCAATATTCTCAGGCTTGGGGCCTGGGGGCTTTTTCTTATTTCTTTCTCCTGTCATGTTTTTGGTTTCTTCCATACAGGTGTATAGTGGAGGTCCCAGCCCGTGGTTATGGTTCTTTTCAAGCGTGCTGGCTACAGATTTCTGCCCTCTCCAGTTTGCTGTTGGTCACTGAGGTGCAAACAGGGACAGTGTATGCTAGCCCCTCCCCTCTAGGCCAGTAAACATTCGGGGCCTTCACCACCTTAGTGTGTGCTGCACCTAGGGAACTGGTTTGAGATGACTTACTGGGTCTCGGCCTGGGGCGTGACCCAGGCCAAGCAGATCCCACCAATCTGCTCTGGGAGGGGAGCAACCAACTGAAGTCACTGCTGTTCCTAATTCAGGACCATCCTGCCTGATTCCAACATGTTGATCAGTTGGTTGCCCCTTTCCTGTGGGAGGGTCTTATTCCCACTACTCACTGAGGGTTAATGTAGGTCCCTCGCAGGCTCCATTCTCAGTTGGGCTTGCCAACCTCCAACTTCAGCGTGGCTGTCGCGCAATTTTGGGCAGCTCCCGCAAGGCTCCCACGAGGCTCCCCTGAGTTCCGCGGCGTGAGTTCGGGCTGCTTAGGCCAGTTGCAGCAGTGCAATTTCAGGCGGCTCGGAAGAGAGCGTGCTGGCCACCAATCTTAGTTTCTCCAATGTTAGCATGGGGACTGCGTGTCTGACCAGCTCTTTTCCCTTGAGTTTCTTCCTGGGTCGAGAGGCTCCATTTCCCTATGTCCAGACCCCTCCAGAATGTTTTATTCCGGCATCTGAGTTGTCTCTCTCAGGGAGGCTCTTGTATCCTGCTGCTTATGGGTCCTCCATCTTTAGCACCTCCAGCAATGATTTCTTGAATTGATACCAAAAACAAAGGCAACACAAACCAAAAGTAGCCTCGCAGTGTAGTCAGCTCAGGGACAGAATGAGGGCTTAGCAAGTAAGAGGCCCTGAGCTTGATCCCTAGCAGCACGCACGCACACATGCACAGAGGGAAGGAAGGAGGAAGGGGGAGAAGAAGGGAAGGAAGGAAGGACTACATCAAAGCTTCTGCAGAAAGAAACAATCAGCAAAGTGAAAATACAGGGGCTGGAGATTTAGCTCAGTGGCATAAGTGCCTGCCTTACAACCGTGTGGTCATGAGTTGGATCCCTGGTACCGATTTAAAAAAAAATAAAAATTAAAATTAAAAAAAAGTGAAAATACAATCTGGAAGAAAATACCCACAAATCTATTTCTAATAAGGGGCTAATGTCTTGAATAAAGAATGCCCACAGCTCAACAAAAAATAAGTAATTCAACTTATAAATGGGCAGAGGACTTGAACAGTTTTCCAAATAAGATATTCAAGCAGCCAAAAAGCATATGAAGAGATGTTCAACATCACTTATCACTAGAAAAATGCAAACCAAAACTATAAGATAACCTCACATGCATTAAAATGACCAGTATCAAATGGTCATTTGTACATGTGAAATACAGCTGCTATGAAAAACAGGATGCCAGTTCCTTAAAATAATTGAAAATAAAACTGTGTATGACCCAAAAATCCCAGTGTAGCTAAATATCTCCCCACCAAAAAAAAAAAAAAGGTAGGATCTTGAAACATTACTCTTAGTGTTCACAGCACCATTATCTATAAAAATCAACAGGTGAAATCAACCCAAATGTCCATCTACAATGAATAAACATAATGCTGTGTATATATGTATGTGTGTGTGTGTGTGTGTGTGTGTGTATGACATAGTTTTAATCTATCTTAAAATGGAAAAATTGCAGGGATGATGATACTTACCTGAAATCCACCCACTAGGGAAGCTGAGGACAGGAGGATCCTAAGTTCAAGTCCAGCCTGGATAATTTAGCAAAATCTCAAAATTTAGGGGGAAAAGGCTCCGGATGCAGCTTATGCTTACATGTGTGAGGGTATAGATTCAATCCTTGGCGGGGGGAATCCTTGAATAAAGAAGGCTACAATTGTCACAGGCTACATATGGATGAATCTTGACAGTATTATATGCTAAGTGAAATAAAACAATCATACACAAAAGAGAAAGAATTCAGAGTACTGTATGATTCTAATTACAAAAAATACCTCAGAGTACACAATTTCATAGAAACTGTAAGTAGAATGGTGGTTACCAGGGGATGAGGCAGGGGTAAACAGGGAGTTGTTCATGAGTATAGTTTTACAAGATAAAAAAGGTCCAAATGAGCCAGGCAAGTGCATGCCTGTATGTGTTCCCAGCACTTAGTAGGCTGAGACCAGTCAAGGGCTACAAGGTAAATTCAAGGCCAGCTTAAATTACATAGAAACAGAGACACCCAGTCTCTAGAGGGGAAGGGGAAAAAAAAGATTTTATAGGTCTGTTGCAAAACAATGTGAATATACTTAACACTACTGAACTATAAAATGGTTACAATAAATTTTATGCTTTTTAAAACACAATTAAAATTATATAACAAGCTCCTGTGTGGCAGCACGCCCATGTAATCTCAGCTACTAAGGAGGCTGAGTTAGCACCATAAATTCAAGTCCAGCCTGGGCAAAACAGCAAGACCATATAAAAATAAGTGTGGTGTGTATGTGTGTGTGAGACTGAGATAGAGTTGTACAAAACAAAAACCAAAGGCATAATACAACACAGATGAACCTTGAAAACACACTAAGTGAAAGTAGTCACAAATGGTCATTGTATTTATGATATGAAATGTCCAGGATAGACAAACTCATAGAGATAGAAAGATAAGTAGTTTCCAGGCACTGGAAGAAGGAATAATGGGAGTGACTGTTGATGAATACAAAGGTTTCTTTTAAGAAAAAAATTCTGGAATTCCACAGTGGTGACTGATGTGTAGTCTGTGAATATCCTGAAAACCACCAAATTGTACTTACTTTAATGAAATGAATACACCACCACCAATCAGCTGTTTTTTAAAAAGTCAAACAACATAAAATTAGTAACAAATTTGACTATTTTCAACTACTATGTAACAAAAACTTATGTGACAAACCATGATAAAATATATATACAACATATATTCAGAAAACCAACTAATGTTTATTATATACAAAGTATGAACCAACAAGAAAAAAGCACAATAGGAAAATAATCAGGCTATGTATGGACACACAAATCACTCATAGTCAAAAATCACAAGTGGTCAACTTCAGCAGAAGATAGGCTGCAAATTAAAATGCAATGTTTTAGCTTATCAATTGACAAAATGTTAAATTACTTATAAAAACTGGGTAATAGGAGTTTGTGTGTTCATAAGAGTGTAAACTTTTTGCTATAAAAAGGGAGAAGGGGATGGTTTTGATATGGCATGAGAAAATAAACAGCAGAATTAAAAGTATACATTCCCAGGAATACATTCCCAGGAATACACACACACACACACACACACACACACACACACACACACACACACAGAGGCATTTACTAATATAATTGCAAAAATGAGGAAAAAAGAAAGAAAAACGAAAACATGTTCATGGAAAAGAGACAACTTATGACTATACTATGATATATTCTATAGGTGTTTACAGACAATGATCTATATTGGAAGAATTTAGGGTGTGTAAACTATTTTTAATACACATTCCAGGTTATTCTGGCTGAAGTACCCCATAAAACCACAAAAAAAACTACTCCACAAGACAAAAAAATTTAAAATCATGTATCCTATGAATGAAATTCCTTTGATTTTTATCACTACACAGTGCCTTTAGTTTTTTTGCCCTGTCTAAAATTGAATGGTTTGATTCCTCTACTATATCATAAATTCCTTAAAAAATCAGGTTTTATCCTTTCCCAACATTGCTTGGCACACAAAAGTAATCAATAAATACTGGCTAAATGAATTTTTAAATAAAAAATAAGTATTTTTAAATATATGTAGTTTGAAAAGTCAAAATCTGAAGGGGGAAAAAAAAGTCAAAATCCCACAGCAGCCAGGAAGGAGAGGAGAGAGGAGCCAGGGAGGCGGCTCTGCATAGCCCTGCAGGTAACACACTTGGCACTACCTCTTCTGACTAGGCTTCACCTCCTAACAGCACACAGCTCCTCCCATTAGTGGATCCCTGAACAGAACTCAGCACCCCAATGGTCCAATCACCTGCAAAAGTTTTACCCTAAACCATAAGAGCTGTATATCCCATTTCTCCCTATAACTCATGTAAAGTATTAAGACTTGGTGGTTATTTTGAGCCTAATATTACACATAGTAGATATGTTACAAGTTAACAAAATATCTAGATTATTTCTAATTTTTGTATTAGAAATAACACAGTGAACATTCTTGGGCTTAGGTTGACTTCAAAGATAAAATCAGTAAATCACAAAAGTAGTTTTAAGTTTTTATTACACATCACCAAACTGAACAAAGACTCGTATTCTAACTTACATTATTATAGCAATGAGTATGCATTTTAACAAATCTCATTGATATGAGACAGAAATTTTTTTCAGATGTAGTACTACAGTCAAAATCTGAAATCTTGCTGGGCATGATGGTACATGCCTTAATCCCAGCACTAAGGAGGCTGAGGCAGAAGGATTGCCAAAGAGGCTTGCCTGGGCTAGATAGTGAGTTCAAAGCCAACCTGATCTATGTAGTGAGACCTTGTGTCAAAAAACAAACAAAAATCTAATTCTAAAATTGTTGAACTGTGATACTATACTAAATTCAACATCTACTTTCTTTTGCACTACGATACTGCATTCTTTGTTACATCTAAAACTTACATACATTCCCATTTCAATAAATTTAGTCAAAAGCAGTATCAAAGAATTAGACAGGAGGCTAAGGCAAGAGGATCACTGCAAGTTTGAGACCAGCCTGGGCTACAAAGTGAGCTCAAGGCTAGCCTGAACTGCACGGTAAGACCTTATCTCAAAAAAGGACCCCCCCCCCCAAAAAAAAGAATTAGAATAATCTCCACCCAAAACTCCTGGTGATCATCTACAAGCACTGTCAAAATTGAAAGTATGGTTCAGGAAAGGGAATGGCTTATTTTCTAGTCACCTAGATAGCATACAGAAAACATCTAAAAAGACATTAAAGTGTAACAGGAATTAGGCCCCCAGCAAGTACACTTCAGTTTCCTAGTTGCACAGGTAATAGTTTCTGTTGGAGCTGGTCACTGTGATCCACAGCTGATCACCATAATACATACTGTGAGAACCAATCCCCAACTGACAAGACAGTCCTGCTTGCTTATCCCATATAAGCCCTAGACCACCAGAGATCAGGGCTTGCTATTTTGGGAAGGACCCCAATCAGTGCCCCAATTTATTGATGTAAATAAATCCACCTCCGAATCCTGGGTGTCATTTTAGTGTTTCTGCTTGCCATAATAAAAGAAATGTACTCCCAAAACTGTTTCCCCTTTGTAGAACCAGCCTACTTGTCTCATATCAAACCAGATCCTCTAGCAGCACAATTTGTTTATCAACCCAATCTGTGCTAACGGGCCTGGGCCAAAGGAGGGTGCAGAACTCACCTGCAAATTCTGAAAGCTCCATTTCTAACACTGTATGCTAGGTATTTGATCTTCATACTCTATCCCAGTAAGATAGAGGATCCCTCTAGATCTGCTTTTTTTCCTGGTACTGAGGATGGAACCCAGGCCTTTTACATGCAAGTCAGGTATTCTACACTGAGCTACCAAAAAAAAAAAAAAAAAAAAAAAAATCAAATCCTCCTGTCCTTTATAAAAAAATTTTATTTTGAGACAGGGTCTCACCAAATTACCCAGACTGGCCTAAAAGATGGAATCCCCCTATCTTAGGCTCCTAATTAGCTGGGATTATAGGCTGGCCTGGTTAGGGTTGTTAATCTATTTATTTACTTTGGGCCCCAAGTGTATTGGTTTATTATTCTTTGTAATTTATTATTATTATTTTTTTTAGTTTGGCAGTGCTAGAGACTGAACCCAGGCTCAAACATGCTACGTAAGTACTACAGAGCTAAGCTACATTCACAAGACTGTTTTCTGTTTGTTTGTTGGTTTGTTTGGTACCAGGGATCAAACTCATGATCTCACAGTTACCAGGCAGGTGCTTGAGCCATTGAGCTAAACCCCTGGCTGTTTTAAATTTTTTATTTTGTTTGTTTTGCTTTGTTTTATTGACATAGTCTCACTATGCAGTCCTAACTGGCTTTGATCTCCCTACGCAGCTGAGGAATTTTCCTGCTTGACCCTGGTGAGTCCCAGGATCACAGGCATGCACCACCACACCTAGCTTAAATTTTTATTTTGAAACAAGGTCTCACTAAATTGTCTAGGCTGGCCTCGAACTTGGGATCTTCCTGTCTCAGGCTCCCAAGAAACTGGGATTTTTAAGCTGAGATGTATCATAATGCCTTGCTTCAAATTAAAACTTTCCTTTTCCTTTTTAAAGAAAATGCCTTGTTAAATTGCTTACATGTATGATCCTCATGCCTCAACCTCCCAGAGTGCTGACATTACAGGCATGGTGGCACATGCCTGACTGGCAGATTAAAATTTCTTAGTTCATATTTACAATTGAATAGAAGGGTTCAGTTCTCTTACTGATTCTATCAAGATTCCTTTCCACCAAAAAACAGATCTATCATCATCAGTTCCCAAAAAATGAATCTATCATTATCACTCAAGTATGCAGACACCCTTTGGGCTTCTGGACAATTATGCAAACACTAATAAAAATATTAAATTATTAGATAAAAAATATTATCTACAAAGGACTGTAAGACTTAGAGCACATATCTAAGATTTTGTTTTGAAGATCAGAAACCACTGCTGTCAAATTAGGAAGACAAGTTTTTAGAGAAGAAACTCACCTGTAGAAAAATTAGTACTTTTGATTTTCCTAACTTCAAGTACAGGAAGCACAGCTTGTGGGGAACTGTTAGAAGGCAACTTTTCTAAAAGCAGAGTAGGATGAATCATGATACCTTCAAATGTCCTTTCGAATATGCATCAGCCTGCATCCTTGACTTTCCATCACCTGATCTACAGACATTGGCTATTAGGCATGTGGAAGAAAAACTCAATTATAAAATATGAACAGAGAAGGAAACTGTGAAATATGATCCAATGCCAGAGGAGCCCCTGACAAAAAATACCAGCAACCAATGTTATTAAGACATAGCAGAAAGCTTATCCATAACTGCACAAAGCAAGATGAGTCATTTTAACTACTTAAGCAGCTACTGCCTCTTTTCCTAAGGCAAAACCCAAGTACTGTGTATATCTTGAACATGTATTACATATACATATATTACCTAATTAAATTTTGCGAGGGCCTCACTGTATTTCAGATTGGCCTGGAACTCACTATGTAGCCCAGGCTGGCCTTCAACTGTCCTGGATCTTCCCAAGTGCTGGGACTGTAGGCATGCATCACTATGCCTCACTATGCATCTATTTTTAAACTAAGCCCTTTGTCTGTCTGTGTGTATGTGTGTGTGTATATATATAATATATATTATATACATAAAATGTTTTCGCAAGTCTAAAACTGTTGTTAAATCTGTATAAGAACATCTAAAACATTACCCTATCTCAAAATAAAAACTAAAACTGGGCTGATATATGTGAAAAGACCCTGGGTTCCATTCTCAATACCACCAAAAAAACAAGGAATGCAGGGTATCAATTTAGCTTTCTAAAATATTAAAATGTCATCTAATCCACCTCAAGTTGCAGTCTTTACTAAGTACAGGTGGACTATACTACACCAACTACGAATACTTGTAACAGAGGTTGGGAAAATTCAAATATATGTAACTTAAGCCTGAATAAGAGAAAGACAAAATATAACAGGGAGTTGTTTGAACAAATGGGCTGGGTGTGATGGCATACACTCGGGAGGCTGAGGCAGGAGGATCAGAAGGATTAGGGTGAATGCAAGGCCAGCCAAAACTACATAGTGAGAGTCTTTAAAAGAAAAAGAAAACAGCACCTGTGAAATGGCTTCATTTTATGTACATTTTTCACTGTCATTACCCTCAAGAAGACAAGGATTGGGACTGTGGTATAGCATTTTGCCTAACACCCGTGAGACTGGTTTTAAGCCCCATCAACACTAAGAAAGAAAGAATGAATGATAGACAGACAGACAGACAGAGACAGGTAATTAAATTCTCCAACAAAGTATACAAATGTAGAATTCTATAATAAAAGATACAGAAACCTAATTTGCAGCTGGGCATGGGGGGCATGCCTGTAATCTCAGCAAGCACTCAGGAGGCAAGAAGATTGCAAATGCAGGCCAGGCTGGGCTATTCAGCCAGATTCTGTCTCACAAAACCTCAACCATAATAACGACCCACGCTATTTCTCCCCAAAAAAGTGTCACTTAAATTACTCTCAGGTAAGAAAAGAAATTTCAGAGAATTAATTAAAAATGGTATAAAAGAAACTGAATAAAAGTTCTCTTCATCTAGGTTCCAGCCAATCTGGTTAACTGATGCTCTCCATTCCCGTCTGTGAAACTTGCCAGCAGATGCCCTAGCGAGCTGCTCGGGGCCTGAGAATTCTCTGGCTGTTCTGTACATTTCTGTGCACACCATTTCATATACCACAGGTACCAAACCACAAGTGTTTGTTCTGGTTGCTGTTGATGAGGTTCTAGAGGTTGAACCCAGGAATACTCTATTACTGAGTTACATCCCCATTTCTTTTTATTTTTTTTACCTTCAAAATGGGTCTTGTAAATTGCCCAGCTAGCCTTTAATTTTCAAGTTTCCTACCTCAGCCTCCCTAGCAGCCGGATTACAGGCACGCGCTGCTAGGCCAGCTTCTCAAATCTGTTTTACAAACGGTGATAGAAAAATATGGTGAATGTTTAAATTTTAAAAATGTCTTCTTATAGTAAAAAAAAGCATAATGCCAGAAACAATGGGATTATCAGTGTGTTCCAAGCAAGGGAAAATATTTTGAGGAGGATTAATAGCAATGTGTCTTTTACTACATACAAAATTTTAAAATGAAACAACATATTTTATGATCACACCTCATTGATCAAACATTTATGGTAATTTCTAGCAAATAAAAACATTATGGTGTGTCCTGATTCATGGTACTCACCATATCCTGCACCATGAAACTTCTAACTCTTCCCCCAAGTCAAACAGGCTTGACAGGTAAATGCTTTGAATCAATTCAGGATATCAAGATCACCACAACAGTGCAACTATACGTAAGACATGAAAAACTTCCAGAACTGCTATAGAAATAAGCAAAACTGAAGAAAGAACTCTGAAGTGAGCAGAAGTCTTCTGAGGGGGGTTAACAGCAATGTGTCATTTATTGCAATACATTTTTAAAATTCACAGTATTTCTTGATCACATCTCATAAGGTAAATTGCACTTGTAACTATGTAGCTTATTACATCTTAGAGAATGGATAAAATACAAGTGCAAGAGGAAAGAGTTGCCATACCTGGAAAGGAAATTGAATGCTCTGAAAATACTCAATGCAGGCAATTTGCTTTTTTTTTTTTTTTTTTGCAATTTGCTCCTTTAAAAAATACAAATTAAGAAGAGAGAACTGTAAAAGGTTTTGCCCAGTCTGATTCTCCACTCAAATTCTTTCACAAATATTTAAATTTTTTTCCTATGTTAAAAGCAAAAACTGGGAAATCAGGAGTCATAAAAATGTGGGGCAGGGATATAGCTCCGTGGAACAGCACCTTCCTGATAAGTGCAAGGTTTGAGTTCGACCCCTGGTAACCCCCAAAAGTTTAAACTATTACATATCATTTTTTAAAATCACTCATCACTTTTATCAATTAACTACTGGTTACAAATGGACTGGTCTCTCTGTCCATTTGGCCATTTGGGCTGCTAAGTATTCTCACATGCGTAGAAGGGACAAACAAGCTTCCTGGGCCTCTCCAATAAAGGCACCAAGGTTTTAATCATTTCCTAAAGGCCTCACCTCCTAACAGTATTGTACTGGGGACTGGATTTCAACATATGGATTTTGAGGTGAAACAAATATTCAGAACATAGCAAGAGGATATTATATACTTCAGCAACCTATCAGAGCATTAAAATTATACTCAAAATCAGTAATTTGATTTTTTTAGTAAAAAAAAACCTCAAATCCACAAAAGGTGACATATTGCCTAAAATCTTTAAAAATGTTTAAAAAAAGATAGACATGTTTTGAGAAGATAACTTGGTTTAATAAGTCAGGGCAGCAGATACAGTTCAATGGTACAGAAACTGCCTACTGTGCCAGAGCCCTGGGGTCAATTCCCAGCACCAAAAACCAGAAACAAAAACAAAAGGAAAGAGAAAACTAAAATAAGATAAACCAACAAGATAACTTACCACATCTTTGTAAGACTACTTCAAATGAATGCAAAGCTCTACATGTTAACCTCTGAAATAATGCAAACTACTAGAATATTTAAAAGCATTTAAAAACTACTACAATATTTAAATACTGAATATGTGTTTTCTACTTGAAAATTTACCTGAGCCAAGGAAGGTACAAGTAACTAAATTAGTAACAAATATAAAGAAACTGTCATGAATTTTATTCAAGATTGAATTAAATTAAAACAAAATCCTGGAAACAACCTAAGTGCCCATCAACTGAAGAATGGATAAAAAAGTTGTGGCATTTTTATACAATGGAGTACTACTCAGCTATAAAGAATGATCACATCGAGATATTTATAAATAAATGGACACGACTTGAGACCATTCTCTTAAGTGAAATAAACCAAACTCACAAGGGTAAATACCATATAATCTCCCTAATATGAG